>CABFOS010075863.1:0-14231 GCA_900660315.1 Diretmoides pauciradiatus | reverse complement strand
CTTGCATGTTTTTCGAGGTGGGGGAAACCGGAGTGCCCGGAGGAAACCCACACGGCCACGGCTGAGAACATGCAAACTCGACACAGGTTGTACCAGGAATCGAACACAGAAACCTCCGCGTCTGGGAATCGAACCCAGTACCTTCTTACTGTGAGGCAGTGATCTTAACCACTCTGCCACCGTGCCGCCCATAGGTGAGGGTTGGAACGTAGATCGACCGGTAAATCGAGAGCTTCGCCTTCTGGCTCAGCTCTCTCTTCACCACGACGGACCGGTTGAGCGACCGCATCACTGCAGACGCCGCCCCGATCCGCCTGTCGATCTCACGCTCCATCCTATCCTCACTCATGAACAAGATCCCGAGATACTTGAACTCCTCCACTTGAGGCAGGACCTCCTCCCCGACCCGGAGTGAGCACTCCACCCTTTTCCGGCTGAGAACCATGGCCTCGGACTTGGAGGTGCTGATCCTCATCCCAGCCGCTTCACACGCAAGAGCTTGGGGTCGTCGTTTGATGAAGCTAAGAAGGTGGCTTCTTGAAGCTATCTTCAAGAAGGGGGACCAGAGGGTGTGCAAGAAAGGTACGACTACAAAAGCAAAGCAATAACCTTCCACCTTCAAACAGTGTTTCGCATTACAAAATCAACCATTTAGCGTAATTTATTCAAATATAAAGTGTAAAATTGTTTATCTTGTAAGAGGATCTAAAGTTTGTTGCCCAAAAATGAACCAATCAGACACACTGTGTTATAAGGGTGTTGAAAAGTGAAAGTTAGTACATTAATAAACATATCACACCTTTTCACACAAGTTAAGAATTTAATTATTTGTTTATTTATTAATTTATTTACGTATTTCTATCTCCAAGATTCACCCGCCCGAAAAATATAAATTCCGGTTTATTCAAAAAAAAAAACGATGGAATTTTCATCAACCGCATCAAAGGAATTAATCAACAAAATCAAAGAGGCAATAATCATTATCATTATTACAATAATAATTCAATGATCAGAATATTCACATTCATAACAAATCCATATACAACTGCAATACACTCTTCAACATCACTCTTCCATTAATATACACAAAATCCCCAAATGTCTGTCCTTTTCAAAACAACAATAGAGGAGTTTCCGGGGAGAGGGGCTATGGCTTTGTCAAGGGGGGTGAAAATGAGTGACCAGCGGACTCGATGGATCTAAGGTTAGTGAGGAGTATACGGGGGAGGCACACTAATTTAATAAGGACCTATACAAAAACAAGCAATGGCAAATAATGACAGTACTTTCATGGACGGATTCACCAATCTAACCAGATCTTCAGCTGACAAACGGTGAGAGGGCTCCATGAGCGGCAGAATTTGGGGAACTAAATTTTAAGGAATATATAAGGGTTGTCTGAATAAATATATAACTCTGAATGACAACCGTTGCAAACATATACCATAGGAACCTAAAGTGAAAATCAGTTACGCAAGAACTCAAAACAATTTGAGAATTTCAAAGAAATGCAGATGGAGGTTTCTGGAAATATTGTCTTAGTCTATATATGTACAAACATTGCTTGGTCACCCAAATCTACTTAAAAAAGCTTTTTAGTTGGTCAGAAAATGAGTGCAAGCTTAAGATTATGTGAGTTACTTCTTGTATGAGAGCTTCAAGAACGCAGCTAAGTGACAGACTTTGCTGATATTCTATGTCTGCACAGAAAGTGCCTCTGATAGCTGTCAAAACACTTAAAAACCTTTCCATGCCTCAGTATTGGTAACTCCAGAAGACCTATTCATAGAGAGAGAGAGAGACATTAGAGGGAAAATAACTGTACACTCTGCATGTACAAACAAACTGTATATACACATAGACATACCATATATACACATTTATCCAGTATATACACAAAGATTTATCCAGTACACACACTTATATACAAACACATTCACTCATTTCAGCATAACCTCTAACATATCTCTCTCTCTGTCATCTTTTCAGTGATTAGAAGTGGAAATGCAAAGGGGTTTCAACTCAGGTTGGTGTCAGCGGAGTCCATTCATAGAAATAAATGAGGAGTTTTACAGCAATTTGACTCCAGAATTGTGTCAAACACCGAAACCGAGAATTCATCAATTCACCTCTGCTCAGTTAAACTCTAGACAGATAGTTGAACTGGAATACAAAATGATATTTGTTAAGAATGTCCTTATCCAAAGAGTTTCAGATCGTCCATAAATGGAGAGCTCCATGGCGATTGTCGGTCAAAAAACGTCATCCATCCACTTGTTTTCTACCTTAGAGTGATTATAAGCGAGAAGTAGGGGAGCACAGGTCACAGCAACGTGCAAATCGTAAGGGGAGCAGATAAAACACAAGTTTGTCCCTTTCGTCACAGTCCGGGCAACGATTCTCCTCCGTGGTCCGCAAGATTGTCTTAATAACAAAACTTGGTTCATATAAAATGGATCATTTATGAACTTCCATTAGATAGAGGCATCTATCTTTATCAAGAAATAAATATTTGCTCCGGAAGATTTCTGATGAGTTATTTTGTACTACGGTAAGAATAAGCAGTATCATAGAAATATAAATAACATTCTGTCCAGTTTTCATTGAAGCAAGACTCTTTTTTTAAGCAGTTTGACTTGTATAGGCTGTGCATATTTATTTTCCTTTAAATCAAAGTCTGAAAGAGATTCAAACGGAAGAGCTAAAACTATGAATTGAGAAATCGTTGAAAATGTGGAAGAGAGAAGAGGAATGTCTAAAATGGAGTGATTAAATAATGCATTGAAGATCCTAGAAAGATAAATAGTGAGTAGATGAAGAGGAGTAAATAGTAATGTGAAAAGACTGTAAGAGAGAGCGAAATAAAGAAAAAATAAGAGAAGTCAAGCACCTTTGAAATACATCTTACCTACAGTACAACACATCGCCCTCTCTCTCGTGAGCAGTGGGCCTTGCTTGGCTATTGTGTTCTTCCGTTCTACTCATTGATCGGACTGCACTGCTGTACTTCGCATGCTCGGTAGGCCAACACACACCGTTATATGTCGGTCCTACCTTCAAAAGAAAAGTGTATATCCAGTCACAAGGCGTCAAACACATAAAAATCCGGTTATCCAATCAGAGAGAGAGGGCCCAAGTAAATTATGGTAAAAAACCCAGCATTTCCTTACATGGTCCGCTGGGGCTCTGCACCATCCTTTGAGCAAAGAGAATGGGACCAAAGCCCCAAGTTCTCCCTTTGTCAGCCAATCGCATCACGAGAGAGGGCTCTTGACATTTGGCCATGCCACCCTGTGGACTGCCCACGGTGCATCAGCCAATTAGGTTCCAGATTGTCCTCCATGAAGCTTTGAGAGTGGCTAGGGGGAGAAAAAAAGGGAGACAGAGAGAGAGAAGAAACGGGGGAGGTGCTTGATCAGGTGCTATTGAAGCATAGCTAAGAGATCTCATCCTAGGAGGACCAAGTATCTGATGGCAGTCTTTTCCAAAGCTGGACTCATCTCTGTTCTCAGTTTTGTGTTCAGCTCTGAGGCAATTGCTTGTTTACCTGAGTCTCTCAATTTTATGTCACTGAGGTATTTTCATGGCAATATTAATTTCTCAATCACGGATGGTCTCACATGTCTACGAGACACTGATGTTCAAACCTAATCTGCTTTAAGTCCAACGCTCATTACACACACATGTTTTCACGAGGAATAAATAGCCCTACAAGCTGTCGTGGCCAAATAGACGGGCAATCTTTCCCGCTTATGATTGCTATCATTATTATCATTTGGTGGTTCAACAATAAAACATTCACTCTATTTAGGAATCTCACCTTTTCTGTTGTATGGCTGATCACCTACAGTACTGACCTAGAAAGTACTATCGGCCATTTTGACCCTCGACAGCACGTGATCTGTTTTTTCTCCAAAGATAAAAATGTCTGAAACTACAAAGCTGATGTGAAACTCTTCAACTCCTCTTGGTTCCACCTGCGCGTCTAAAGAAATACCGAGCTGAGTTGTTGCAGAGCGACACCAGCGTGAGACTACAGAGACAAAAACAAACCCACACCCAGACAAACGTCACAGTAGACAGTTCATACACAAAATGAAGGGATATGGGAACACATTGCAAACATTTCAGACACCGGTGTTTCAGCATCGACACACAAGAAAATGAAGAGTTCATTTCCAAAACACTATAGGAAAAAAATATATTTCTTGAAGTTCATCATACAATTTTTTTTTAAATATAGAGGACTCACTTTGTAGACATGTTAGTGCTTTGTCAACTAAGGACTTAAGTTACATTTTATTCTTCAAAAAGTACCATAATTAGTGTTAAACATTAAGAATATGTGTCACTCTCCATATGGTGAATATCTCATTTTATGTTTCTCATGTTTGACGTTATTCAAAGTTTTTAATCATCAGGGGCCTCACAATATATTCTCAGTGTCTTAAGGTCTCATAGATTTGGTTGAGGACTGGTAGTCTACTGGCCAAAAGATGCCAAAAGAAAAATCTGCATCCCAGGCACTTGATGGCACAAATGAACTGGTTTGAACTGGCTACAGCAAACTGAACGGGTTGAGATGGTTCAGAGGGAACAGGTCGCATGGGCAATCTTTTCACAAACAAAATGTGTCTGTTCTTATGATGCGACTGCACTGAAATGATATGAAATATGCTGTAAGTAAGATAAGGGGACACTAACCACATTATACGATACGCTGCTAATGGCATTTACAGTTCGTTAGAATTACGCAGTTTACAAGCAAATCTGTAACGTAGAACTACAGATTGTTGAAAACGCTATTCTGGATTTTAAAAAAACACACTAACAATAACGACTCTGTACTCCGAACACAATAAACACCCCTTTTTAAATGGAAAAGATCTTAGTACCCGTCTATAGATTCATTCAAAGCAGCTTCATTCCGTCTCAACGTGACAGATCTCAGGGTAAACTGAGATCTGTGTCACGGCAAATGAAACCGCCACTGAATGACACTATGGGAAAAAAATGTCATTTTGTGGATTGGTCACCACAGATTTGAAATGGGTTATTTGCAGTGACCTATCCTCAATTTTGAAGCCACGCTGCAGACATGTGGGGGAGCTGCTTTGATCTATATCAGATTAGAGATTGGAGGAGAGTTTTTATCAGACGTGACATGGAAACCCCTCTATCCCATTAGACATAAGGACACAGAGGGACAGACAAAGAACAAAGACATAGACACATACAAAACATATTGAAGAAAAGAAAAAAAACACACGTCCCGGCAAAGACAAACAGCTGGAGAAAGAGAAAGACAGTGAGTGAGTAATGAAAGAGGCAGTGCTATGGCAGACACAGACATTTGATTTGAAAATGGCACCATTTGTTTCTGTTTAGCACCAGTTTATCACATAGCGGTTCTGAGATTGAGAAGAGAAAAATTGCACGAGCTCAGTCCAAAAACAAGAAAAGTCCCTTAAGATTGAAAAAGGAAAAAAAAAAATCCCGACTTTGAACTTTAAATCTCCGTTTTCAGCCCTCTGCTCATTTATCATACAAGCAAAGCTAATAGGGTCTCTCCCTCCGTTACCTCTGTCAGCTATTTGAAAAACCCTGTTGAAATACACTCAAAGGCACTAAGGAAGCCAGACTACGTTCACACATGTCTACCTACAGATTTTGCAACTTAGCATATTCAGGACAGATATACTTAATACACCTGTATCCTGGGAATCAACCGTGAGCACTACTATGCTAATGGCTACTAAGAAGTCTTTTGGGTGCGAGACATTCTATAGTGCTTCTTCCTTACATGTATTTCTTGTTCATGAAGCCACAGACAGGCAATGAGCACACAAAGCAGATGTTCACATATCGGCTTGGTATGGCAACTATATACGTGTATGTCAAATGCTTTGTTGGACTGATCCAGACAGTTTACAGTAAGTAACTGGGTATCATTATCTTGTCCTGCAAGAGTGATACTGACCGAAGCTCGAGCTGAGCGTCAAGAACATGAGTGTCCATTGAAGAGCCCTTTGTGGTGTGTTAATGCGTTATGCACTGTAGCTGTACAATAACTATTCCTCTCCAGCACACTTTTCTTCTCTCTCTTGCTTAGACAAAAGTAGATCAACGGGGAAAATTTTGCAAAACATTGTCTTGTTAAATGGGAGAGGACGGGGACAGCCTTTTCCCTTTATTTGTGTCATCTCTCTCTGATTTGGCTTAGTGTTGTGTTTGACCTACTCCCCCTTCTTCTGCTATGCCTGTTGCCGCTGTTGCCGTGGTCCCCGTTGCCTGTGAGGTTGTCACGGGGGAGGATGTTTGGTTGCCACGGAGCTCTCCATTCTGACTAGGTTGTTGATGTGGAGTGGGTAGAGAGGGAGGGTCTACAGTTTGGGGGAGGGCTCCATTGTGGGGTGAGCTGTCAGAGGAGATTCCCGAGGAAGAGACTCTGAGGTCTTGATCGTTGGTTACTCCTCCTCCTCCTCCTCCTCCACCACCTCCCCCTCCACCTTCAGTTTTCACACCGGGGTCTGCAGAACCCAGGGAGGAAAGCTGGTCCTCCTAGCGAGACAGAGAGAGAGGGAAGGGAAGAGGAGTGGGAGCAGGGAGAGATGGTCGGAGGAGAAAGGCCGTTCAATGGCAATGGGAGTGACGAGAAAGAGTTGCAAAGGAGATGGCCAATGGAGGAGACAGAGATACCATGACATATAGAGGAGAACAATTACAAAGGACGCACGTGGAGGCGATGGGAAAGCACCCAGAGGAATGGGTGCAGAAGACGGATGGGATGGAAGTGTGGGTGCCATTCCCCAGTGGACCAAATCAACACAGGCAGGAAAGAAAGATCATGGCATAATTACATGTAAAGGCCATGGTGGAGGCGAAGTAAGGCAGGGTTAGAGAATGAAAGACAAACGTGATAAGGGATTGGAGGAACCACATAGAAAGAGAGAAAGAGAGAACGAGAGAGAGAGAGAAAGGCAAATGAGTTACGAAGTCGATGCATGATGTACACCAATAGAAATGGCAGCATAAAAGAGGGGACACAGAGAAAGAAGGGATGGAAGGAATTAAAACTCTTGAGGTCATGGGGTCCTGATCCTCTTGTGAGTATCGAGGGGTGTTTGTTGGTGACAGGTGTCAGAAAAGGTCAGGAAGTCAAATGAGTACAATTCCTGTTCAGTAACTAATAAGACTCTGGTAAATGTGCTTCAGTAGATGCAATTACCTTAAGACTCTACTGTAGGAAGGATGGTTTCCTAAAACATCTTAAAGCACATAGCATCAGCCTACTAAGACATGAAAACATGCAGAAAACTTCCAGCCACATAGAGCTCAGCGCCAAATTTACTCTACAAAGCAAAGTTAAAGTTGCGTCCTACGTCCTGGGATGAAATCCAACACTCTGTCAAATTCACCAACCAAAAGTTCGAACCCAAACTCATTGATGACTTCGCAATGAGTTCTATGTTCTACTGAAAATGCCGCATTATTCGATATACATACTGTGTTGGAACTTTTGGTGAGTGATTAAGTCAAAGTTTGGTTTTGCCATCTTTCCTTACCTACATTGGCGCAGAATAACATCAATGCAAATATCAGTTTCATTTCAGTTATTAGTTTTTAAGGTCTGTTTGCCTTCACTCCGTCGTGTTCACTGTGGTCTGTGTAAGAGCAGCAGGAAGAGAAAACAATTGGGTTATTGGGCCAATAGACAACTATGATGATTTTATAGATAATGGTTTAATGTATCCAAGAGCTTACAAAAGATGCTTTGAATGTAGAAGCACTTTGAAAGCTGTAACTCACAGTCTTACCATCTGAGTAGAAATACCTCTTGGAATAATTGCACTTGATTTATCTCGCTTGGCACATTTGCTGGGTGACATCCAGACATAATTACAGGGATTCTGTTTCACTGAACACGTTAAACGAGTGCATCTAAAGCAACTTGAAAATATGTGGAGGATTTTAACATTGGAGAATTCGTTTTGACATTAAATACCACTTTAATGCTCACACACAAGAAGTATGAAGTACTCTAATATGAATGGGATGGAATGAAGTGGCGGAGAGGGGAGAGACAGGAAAGAGGAGCGGTAGTTTGGTTTGCATCCAGTAGAGAAATGGTGCGAAAGGATCAAAAGCTAATTAGCGCAGGATATATGGTATAGCTGGTGGATGTGTCCTTTGTGAGTTGTTTCCATTTCACTAGAAAAGTGAAAAGAAGAAAAACATTACCCCAAAATTTGATCTGAATTGGCCTTTTCTCTTCTCAATCAGAACCAAAATGAACGAGAATTCATACAGTACATTTTCACTTGTAGTTGTGCTAACTGGTGCTAGGAACAGCGAGTCCCACCTCCTACGGTACAGACGCTTACAGGATGCCAGTAACACCCCTCCGGTGACATTTCCTCCCACTACTCTCTCAAACTATGAGAAGTCACAACCACCAGTTTGATTTAATATCCATGCGTAGTCCATTACACATGTCTATTAAGCAGAGAAACACGCCGCTCGATCTAAACACAGCGACGTCTTTACTGACATCCTTAACTTACCAAACTCACAGCGCTCACTGGACGTTGTGTGAGAGTGTATTTGTGATGCTGTGACTATCGAATGTTAAGGTACTGGAGACAGAAACATAAAACACATAGTGGACTATTGGAAATGTCAGGTGTAAAGTAAATGCAAATGCAGAATCATACACGCAGGTTCTTACCCATCTCCTCCAATCTCTTTTTGAATCGTTGATGTCTACGGCGCATAAAAGTGCTCTCACCTCCACGTTCGTGTGTTGGTTTACTCAATGTATTAAGCAATTTGAACATCAATAACTTAACGTGAGACTTATGGCGGCTAGCTTGCCCAGTGAGGAACTCTGAAGCAAAGTAAAAGTCAATGCACAGTACACACGACACACCTCATCAGACGCACAGTGACAGTTGTCCTGCACCACCATTCAATCCACTAATGTGCCCGATGCCAAACACATACACCAACACAGATCAGAAACACGGACTCACAGAAAGACACAGAAACATACAAAAAGAAAACATGTGCACATTAATCAATATTCTTCAGGGAAGGATTGGGTCAGATACGGAGATTTCCCATAATTCCTGTTGCTTCTCTTGCAGCGAGTAGGGTGGGATGACTCAAAGTGGATGGATGTGTGAGTTCATGTTGCGTTGTAATGCGGAAGCACAGTGGTAAAAATGTGCAGAGGGACTCTATTCGTTGAAGCGTGTTAAGAGGAGAATGTTAAGGGGTTATTCCAGTGATTTTGATTGACAGTCCAATTAAAATATGTCAACAAGCCAGGAAAATTCCACCATCTGATACTATGACACTGTCAGATCTCATCAGTTTGTGACATTCAGTACATTCCAGGAAATATTCTGAGGTGTTCTACTGTAATTCACTTTTTCTGGGGTACCCAGTTTACGTCAGAGTGCCTCACCTATAGTTGTACCTCAGTGAGCTACAGTAGTTTGTGAACATTGGGGCATATGACCACGCCCCTCACTCAGAACACAACATGTCTTGCGGGTGCATTGCATTCTGGTCTACTGAGGCTCTGTCAGTGGAGAAATTGATGTCTCTTCATGATGTTTCTCCCTGTATGATTCTTGAAAGTGGCTCTTGCTCCTTCTAAGGGACTGACACCAAAACCTGACGTCTACTGTTTCATATCGCTAAAAAAAAGTCTGCTCTCAAACTCAAAAATATCTCAATGTGACGTCATGTTGTCTATGATTGGGAAGTTATCCATGGAGATTAGAAAAAATACATCATTAAAGAACAAAAGAGACTCCGAAAGGCAAATCGCCAAAGCTGTTAACAAACAGTGTAGAAGTGTTTAGGATCCACTGACAGTGAATGGATGACTTTGTGGAATGTTTTTTAAAGCTTTTACACCCAAATTGAATTCATGAATGAAACAAACTCATACTGACAGTTCCCACATCCCAGAAAGTCTCCATTAACTGTCAATGGAGCGTATCAAACATCTTGGTTCTCGGTCACAGATCGGTCCGACTATCGTTGGGTGTATTCCATTTTATGGTCGATTTTGTTTTGTTGCTTTGAGTTGCTTGGCGGAAAATAACAATTTTGCATTCAAAATCAGGTCACCATCTATTCAATAACTCCTGAACTTTCTTGAATTTCTACACAAATATCAATGAAAATAGTTTGTGTTACAGAAATCACGAGATCATTAAGGGAATGTGCACAGTCGTCCTGTTTGTAATGAGTAGTGCATGTAAAGCATCATTCTTATTTCCATGTGCATACAGTTGACTGTAATGTTGTTAAGTTCACCCAAAGCAGTGAAAGGATGAGGTGACCATCTCATGTGATGAAGAGTTGAGCTGAATATTTGTAAATGCCAACATTTGGAAATATCGGAGCATAAGAATAAATGGCATCCATTGATTATCTGAATTTCTCTGCATTTCTGCCATAAACATATTTACCCAATGCAAAGAGTTACAGGGAGTTCTCCGTATATGACTTGAACATCATTGGTGGATAATAATAGTAATGTTGGCATATATGTCTGATATGATTGAACTGTGTGTGTGGACAAACAATGGTATTTTCATGTGTCGGCGCTGCAACAGTCACACACAAAACACTTTGATGTCTGATACTTCTTTAAGGCATTGCACGGATCTAAGCTACTACAGTACTGAGGTATGTGTAGAATATGCTCTTTGGTCAACATAAACTGAGAAACTGACACCATCATTCAAAAAGTTTAGCTCATATAAAGGAAATCAACATTAGAAGTCTGTGACAGAATATTTTAAGAGTCGTCACCAGTGGATAGAAGAGACATTATGTTGGGAGGATGACAGCGAAACCAAAGACTGTAACATTAGTGCCTCTGGCAAAACAAAGACAATGTCACATTTCTGTGAAGTAGAAGAGTGTTTGAATTATGATGTGAAAGGACAAGGAGCTAATTTTGTGTAATACGAAGCATAACGCAACACAGAAATGACACAGTTTCTTTATTTTGCCAGAGAAGAAAAGACATTAAAGCTGCACTATAGATGAGATTCTTATGTAAAAATCCACCCGTCGTATCAGCTGAACTTACAAAGTCGGCTGCAACAGAGAAGAACGTCCCATCCTCACTAATTGAGCCGCCGTAGATTTACCCAAATTAAATTCTGGTGTTGGTTACGGACACTGGCGGGAAGCGGCAAATAAAAACGTGAAGAAGACTGAACTCCTTTTCCTCTCTCGTCCATTACATTACAGTCATTAACTTGACGCTATGTGGGGATCAAACCCACGACCCTTTGCCTACTGCAGCTTTGGTTTGGTCGTCACTCTTCCAACATGGTGCTTTGCCCCTCAGAAGCACCGCTAACCTCTCCAAGTATTCTGCAACAGGCCTCTCGTCCTACTAGACGAAGAGCAAACTGAGCTGGAGGTTCCTATCAGTGTGCTGGTCTGGAGTGGGTTCACATGGTGCTGCATATGGACAGGGACGCACACAGAGAACAGCAGGAGTGGAGAGAGGCAGCAGATTATGGATGGAGAGTGAGAGTTTGCCGGTTTGGTTATTACCTGGATATTCGGGGTGGGACGGGCGCGAGACGGGGCTGCACTAGGATGGACTGACGCCTCCCCTAAGAGAAATCACCGTATCTCATCAACACAGGAGGAGAGGCAGAGGAGAGGTAGAGAGAGGGAGGCGGGAGGAAGGAGGAGGGCGACGACGACAGCAGAAGAGGGAAGGCTCGTGTGCATTGGGGGAGGTCACAAGGTCACAAGGTCACAAGGTCACAAGGGCACAAGGTCACAAGGGCACAAGGTCACAAGGTCACAAGGGCACAAGGTCACGAGGGCACAAGGGCACAAGGGCACAAGGGCAGGGCAAGGACGCTCCATAACCAATACAATACACAACTTAACACATAGAGAACACAAAGAACGCACACATAGAAATGCTTACTAACACACATATACATTACATATACATACATACATACATACATACATACATACATACATACATACATACATACATACATACATACATACATACATACATACATACATAACGCCCATCAAAAAAAATTGTTTTGTTTTGTGTGTGTTTTGTATAATTATGGGGGGGAAAACAATAAAAAATTCTTAAGAGCAAAAACAATTGCAACCAGACCTCTTCTCAGTGCGCTGCCACTTCAGCACAAGTCCAAACAGCTTCTGGTAAGGTTCAATACTCTCTTTGAAGACTGCAACATCTGGGTAAAATGTCTGCTCCAATTTGTAGAGGGCCTCCTCTTTGTTGATGAAGACAATGGTGTCCTCAACATTCTGCAGCCTTTTCTGAACTGCTCTCACATCTGTCATATACTGCCGAAAAAGTGATAATGAGACAATGATATCTAAAGTGTAGTGCTAAAATAAAAGCTTAACTAACTCAGGTTGAACAGAGGTCCTTTGGTTTTGCGCCAGAAAACATAGATTTCAACCTCTGCTGAGCTGGGTGCAAGCAGGGTGTGGGGGTAATTTTGGTTCTAAGACCCAGGATTGGATCCTGGACCCGTTCCAGGATCCAGGATCACTGATACAGTTTAGGAATTACTCTTATTGGGATATTTCTATCATGATATGATAATTGTGCTGGAATTACAATTGTAAATGAATGTAACATGCAACATGTTTGTACAGTATGTACCTGCTGCATCATGTCCAACTCAGAGCATTCTGTAAACTCCCCTATCCTGCGACCCAACTTCTCCAGCTCGTTCATTAACCTTTCTCTTCTAGCCAACATCTCCTGCACTCCTTTCTGCTTGGCCTTCTCCATCATCTGCAGAGAGACATAGCTATCTAGAATCATTTCATCCTCAATAAATGAACAGGATATTAGACAGAAACAAGAGCACTTACCTCATCATTTTGTTCAAAGACAGTGCGGATGTTTCGTGGCCAGAGAAAGACAGTGGAATTCAGCTCCACATCCTCTGGCTCAAAGGTGTAGTTTTCCCAGAGGTAATTCTGCAGTCTGCAGTAGGCTTCCTGTCAGAGCATAAGGTGGTAGTATATGATGTTAGTAATGACCTGAGATGGTTATTGGTTACATATAAATTATATGAGTTATGAATGTGTGTGTAAGGTACTACCAACTATGTAAGTTGAACAAACTATTAGGTTACTCACGGTTATCTTTTCATTTAGCTTTGCAATACTCTTTGTCTTAGTATAACTTATGTACGCAATCATCTGAGTCATGTCCTCTATGTTCTCTGGGACCGTGAGAGCTTTCTTTTTGATGGTCTCAAATTCATGGTGGATCCTTTGTGGAGGCACAAAATGTTAGAAAAGATTGAATATTAATTAAAATATGAGCATTTTAGAAACTAAAGGAAGACCAGCACATTACTAAATGTGACTCACTGTAGATTGTGCTCACGGTGGTCGGTGACCAGTTTCTTCAAAAGTATTTGAGCAAAGTTCTTGGCTTTGTTGTCCAGCCCCTGTTTCAGCTCCTCACAGTTCAGACGGACCATTGTAAAGCGGGCTATTGCTGGGAGGCTGACAATCTCTCTTGAGAGAGTATGGAACTCCTCCACTAGCTGGGAGTCACATTGCACATTGAGACATGTCACACTCACAGTAATCACCAAGACTTCAAACAACAAGGCAGGAATAATCCCATAAAATAAACAGCATAAATAATATCCTATTACTCTATTTGTTACCTCAGTATACTCATCAAAGGAGTGTTCCTCTTCCATGAACTTTTCCACTCGAGCCTGTGCTCTTCCATTGACTAGCCAGTCATATTTGTCAACTGCAAACACAAAGCGGACAAAGTCAGCATCAAACTGAATTATCATCAATAGGGTGATGATAGGGAATGACTAGATTTTAGTGTATCACCATAATCCTGGAAATACTTGTCAGGTTCCTCCAGGTGCTTGCACACAGCAGTCTTTACAGTGACCTGAGCCAAGGCAAGGACATCAGCCACTTTGGCATCAACAAATGAGGTTGCTGCTTCTGCCAACCATGACTTGACCGTCTGTACTTTCTGTGGATCAGTGTTATAGCGGTCAGATTCAGATTCAGATCAGATTCAGATTCATTTATTTGTGGCTACACAACCAGTGGTCGGTAGAATTTGCTGTCGGTGCAGCATGTACAGTAGCTCAGAATCACTGTGTCGGCGGGACTAGAACATTTCATAATACAGA
>CABFOS010075862.1:0-11521 GCA_900660315.1 Diretmoides pauciradiatus | reverse complement strand
GAAGTGGAGGGTGTGCTGGGGGATAATTGGACAGATTGGTGAGTTTTGCAGAGTAAATGTGTTTTGTCTACTGTCTGTACCCTCAACTACACCAGTGGAACCAGTTCTTTGGATTAGTGGTCTAAGATCATAGAATAAAGAATGAAGAAGAAAGAAAATACTAGCGCTATACACTGTATTGAAAAGATAGTCAAGGTTGTGTGTGTGTGTGTGTGTGTGTGTGTGTGTGTGTGTATGTGGTCTAAATGCCAACTGTGCTGTGGAGCAGCGACCTGTAAGTTGTCTCTGTGTCGTCCCTGCCTTGTTCTATCCCGCTAGCCCTACCTGACCCACTTCTCACACACCCTGTACTCCAACCGTTGAATTACACACACACACACACTCACCAAACCCACGCTGTCCACCTGGTGTGTGAGGTGATGCTGTCATCTCCAGTCCTAACAGTGTAATATGCTGCAGCTCCAGGTTGATCTCTGCCCATTTAAGGTCACAGACCCAGTTCAGTCCCAGGGTCCTCTGGGATCAGCACGTCTGCTTGGATGGGAGAAGTCTCTCACAGCCTCTCACAAAACCAGATATGGACAAGGACATGATTTTCTGCATAGTTTATCTCTCAACTACTTGTGAATATGGAAAATGGTGGTATTTAGTTAGTACTCCACTGAGGCAGTTGAGTGCCCAACTTAATATGTAAATCTGTCAGCAGGATAGTGTTTTCAGAAGTATGAGATGCTTTTCATCACAGTCGACAACAGCGGCAACAGACCAATCATTGTTTGTTCTACTGGCTCTCCCAGGTCTCTTGTTTCGATCCCTGGTGTACTTAGTTGTGTTTTCAGTGTAAAATCATGAAAAGTGTTCATTCAAGCATTCAAATCATTCAAAAATCTTCATATCTCCATCATTACTTTGCTCTATGTGTAAGATTGCTATTTGCTGTGTTTTTGGTTAAAGGTTAAACAGAGACATGCAGAATGTGTGTTGTGTCTCATACGGCACTACTATGGTAATCAGTTCTATGCAGTTTCCTGTTGATGTGGCTTTAAGCATTTCACCCTGAAAAGACAACATCATAAAGCAGAGAGAATGTGGACGCACGTGGTCATCCATCACTGATCAGTGCATTACGAAACAGGGGGCTGTGGACACATATTGTCTGGAGAGGAGGCTATAAACCTGACGGCTGGCAGTCTAGGGAGTGGTGAGAGCAGATGGAATCTGGTGAGATCTGAGAGAAATATGACTAGCTGCTCTGTGTACTTGGAGGGGAGGCCAGGTTTTAAATACCGCTGCTGAGGACACTGCTTTGAGAGAAAAACTGGAATAAGAAAGCCATACAGGGAAAATGGATAAGGGGAGCAGGGGAGCGGGGGAAAGTAATGAGAAAAAGATGAGAAAAGAGAAAATCAAGATACGGTAAGAGGAGAATATCGAGAGAGGGAAGGAAAGGAAAGTGAGAAGCAAGGATCGAGACACAACAGACAGAGAAAGAAGGATCTGTTTTCGTGGAGGCTGGCACTGTCCTGTGATTCCTGGGGAGCCACTAGCAGGCATCTTGTTGCTAATACATAACAGATGGATCCTATGAACCAAGGAACCAAGTCTCAAAAGAAAACAGGGGCCTCCTCCTCTCCTCTTTCTCGTCCATAGACACAGCAAGAGACGGAAACAACACTATGACCTCTGCCAGTCAAACCGTGGCCGAATGCAGTCACATGGCCTCTGACCCTCACACTTGACGGTGTAGCTACACCAATTAGCTTTGCAGCGTTAGAAGTCTGACAGGGTTGTTAATATTGTGATTGTATGTGTTATGTCAGGTACATAAAGAACGTAGTGGCATATCGGTAGCTATAAAAATTCAAAGTTCGACTGTGTGGACTACTACGGTACTACTACTGTGTTATGCTCTGTGTGTTGCCATTTGTGGACTACGACAGTGTTGAACAGAAAATCAGACTATGTAAAAACAACTGCACAAAAGAGCTGGAACTGGAACAGTCAACCTCATCTTTCCAACGCATAATGCATTTCTGCACATTTTTGCCCTTCTGAGCCATGTGCTGTGAGCTAAGATAATATTTAGGAGCATTAACTTCAACAGCACAATCCATCTAACTACAGTCATTATAGATAAGCATCGCTGACAGTTTCCTCTGCAGCCCCCTTCAGTTCCTTCGTCAATACGCCATGTACTATTCTGCACAACAGTTTGTGGTCCTCCAGCCACATGGTACACACCACCAACCCTATACACACACTCCCCCTAACCCAAACCCAGATCCAGCAACAAAGATCCTTTTGTTCCATTGCACTCAAGGAAAATGGCAACGCACGCAAACCTTTCAGCTAAATCAGGATAACTGCAACCAATAGTGTTGTGGTAGGGGTAGAAGGGGAAGGGAGGCAGCTGAACATGTTTTTTTGCCGCATCTGGAAAGTGTTGCGTGGTACTGGGTATATACAAATACACACACACTCTCACTCACACTCCATCCCTCCCCTGCATGCTCTGTGATTCCAGTTCTTGTGCACGCTACATTACACGGGCCCACCTCACAGGAAAGTGATTAGCTGCTATCAGTGGCAATAGAGCACACATAAGATGGAGCTTATTAGGAGCAAACCATCAAGACTGATACCTGCCCTGCAGTCTACCTAATAACCACTATCAGATTTGGCAGATGGGATATGATTTGAACCTGGATTTCCTGGCTTATGGCTACTATGCACTAACAGGCTAAGCTGAAGTCAAGGGCCTGGGGAGTAGCTCATGTAGCACGCACATTCAGGTTTGGTTATGGACCATCTCTTTTAAATGACAAAATAATATATATATGGCTACAACAAACAAAGATGGAGTGATTGAGTGGTTGAGCAGGCTGTTTCTTTATGTCACTGCGCAGAAATCTGAGCCGTTTCGCACAAAGGGTCAAAGCTGAGTCTGGAAGTTTGTGTTTCGGTCAGAAGCAAATGGATTCTGTAAGCTCTGACTGGTTTGACGAGGCCCAGTGTTTGGACTAGCATTCTAAGTTTGCAGTCTCAAAAAAAAACAGGTCTTACCTGTTCTTTCACTCCACTCTGGGTTTTCTGCTGTGCCCTGTTCCCAGTCCAACCTCTCTGGCTCCCACTGGCCCTGAACAGGTCCTTTGCCCTCTTCACTTGCTGGGGGGTCTGCCTCGCCGCCCTCTGCAAGCTAAACACAGACATGCCTGTCAATGGCGGAGCTCTACTCTCCAGAAGTGATGGTAAGATTGTACAGAGAACATTTTGTCGATGGTTAAATGTCCTTTCCATGGAGACACCATCACACTGGAGAAGAGTGCAGGAGAAATTGTTCATGTTCTACTTTTAATAGAGAGTTAGGATAAGAAAAGTTTCCGAGACAGCAGAGACAATCGTTATTCAACCCGACATCAGCAGGATAGAGGTTAATAGAAGCAAGCAGTTATCACTCCTCTGCTGCGAAGGAGAGAGATTATAATCACTGTTTTAGTTTTTACTGCTGTCTGCCAGGGGGGAAATGATTTATCCAGATAGACAATTACATTTCAGAGAGAAACCCACTGGACCTTCTAGCTCACTTATTAGCTGTGAGCTGAGCTTTCATACAGGATAGCAAAATTCAGTCAGGGTTTACAACAGTGAAATTAATTGGTATGACACTAGGCACTAAATTGGTTTTGAAGATATGCATTTGAAGCGCATGACTTTAAACTGTATTTAAATGGGTCTAGTCCTCAGTGGGTGTTAAAAAATTGCTAAAATTAAGGCGTTCGCCATAGTATCCTCCGAACCAACCAGAGAACAGACTATGAAGAAGCCAGATTATTTTTAATGTCGGCCTTCTCCTGTTTGTTGGGCATCAGATTAGTCGTTAATTACATACTGTAAACAGCCTTTCAGTGCACATGCCTCCATATTTGTGTGTTTAGATATGGAGGGAGGGAGGGATGGAGGGAAAGCGAGAGAGAGAGATGAAGGGAGAGACTGCTATAAAGTTGCAGGGCTGCAGTGAGGCGTTCGGTGTGTATGAGTTTGTTTATGGTGAGATGTCTTAACTTCACTGCTACTCTTCCTGTGCTTCGGAAACATCCAAGATTCCTCCCAAGCACTGAGGAGAGACCGGCAACCCCCCACCCCACCCCACCTCCTCTCTCTCTCTCTGTCTCTCTCTCTCTCCCGTCTGATGTGACCATTTTTGGTTTATGACCAGGTTATAGTGATGATGCTGGATACAACTGGTTACACACCCTCTGCATCTGACAGTAAGTATTTGTATACAGTGATGTATTGATGTGGGCCAGATGAGCTGTTTACAGTCACTAAATACTATGTACTGTGTTGTCTCTTTCCACACTCACATTGACTGTGTTACTTGCAGCCAGTTTAAACAAAGTCTTCTTCTTTCAAAAGTACCTCCATATGTCCATTGATTACCATCTGAACGTCTGCATTATGTTTTCATATAAACAGCCCTTAAATACACAAACATCCAAAAACAGAAGTGCAACTCACCCACTGTTGATTCGGTATGGCCAAGGACGTAAGCATGTCAGCCATGGCTCCCAACATCTGGTCGGTGCGCCCCTGATTCTTCTGAAGAGCCTTCATTCTCCCACAAACTCCTGCAGTCTCTCTCACTTTCACTTTAGCTCTTTCTCTTTCTGAAATTCCACTCCTCTGCTGTTATGGCCTTTGGTCGCCAATTCTCTCCCACAGTCTTGTTCTCTCTTTCTGTTTCTTTCTGTCCCTGTTTTCCGCTCCTTCACCTCTCGTCTCAGAAAGCACTCTGCCAGAGTTTGGAGCAGAGCCCCCGCAGCCTGCCTTGTTCTGCCCTGACCCACAGGGACCTTCATGCATACCAGTAACTGATTCTGGAAGAGGGCAGCGTGTTTTTCTCTGGACGGGAGAACGTGCTTTGGCGGCAGCCTCAGAGCTCTTCTGACCCTCAACTCCCACAATACAGACACACACACAGGTGGACTGGCCCTGAGTGTCCCCAACTCAAGCTTAGTCCGCTGAATACGTCCACCTGGTTCTCTCAATATAAGCTTCCCCTGGAAACGAAGATAGATTGTCTTGGGCCTCCTCCTGAGCGTTCACCTTTCCTCTCCTATTCCATTCTTCTGATGGAAGAGTCTCAGTCCCACGTTGACGGACAATCTCCCTGCATGGTTTTCCTGATTAATTGGTCTTCTCTTCTCTCTGGTTCTCTTCTCTGAGTGTTGTGTGCCTTGAGGACTGAGCACACCACCCTCCCTGAAATCCGCCTTTCTTGTTCTTCATTGGCTATAGAGGATTGCCACCCCCTCCCCAAAACCTCTCCTCCTTTTATCCATCCATCTCTTCTTTCATCTCTCTCTCTTTCTCCACCTGGATTTACCTCAAACCTCCTGAATCTTCTGGTCTTTTCTAGAACTATCCTGGCACCCTACTTTCTCTTCATCTTTGCCACAGTCTCAGGCAGTCACACATGATGTGTGTGAACTCTTAAGCAGCGGGGCAGCCCCAAATAAGGTATGAACACAGCCCATGGAGCATAACTATTATAAAGAGACTGTCACAGATTGCACACACACAACTTACTGAAGTAATTTAACTGCTGAAGTACAGAGGAATCAAACCCAAAAAAACTTAGTATAGTGAGATATTGTTCACTGTTAAAAGATGGTAAGCTTACCACATCCTTTACAGACAGACTGACCCTCAGGCGAAGTAGTGGAAAGTGTGTGAGATGGAAAGAGGATTATATGTGTGTGCGAGAGAGAGAGACAGAATGTGTACTCTCAGCCACATCATGAATATACGTCTGGCAGATCGTTCATTTTCATGGGTGGTCACCATACATGACCAAAATTCATGATCTTGTAGTCTTGTAGCCTACACACAAAGTGAGCATTCAGACCACGACAAGCAGTCAAGTAAGAAATAAACTCCAGTCCATCAGCAAAACAATCGCTGAACAAAACTGATCAATATTCATGTCTGTTTGAGCATGCAGCTGCCAGGGATCAAACTAATCACAGTTTCAGTAATTGTGGTATCCGAAACATGTGTGCCGTATTAAGAACAGATGGGGAACTAGAAGCCTTACTGCCACACGTTCAATAAACAACTCGAAATGGAGTGCGGTCATGTCCAATCATAAGTTATCACAGTAATAAACACACGTCCCATCATGAGGTCCACGACCCAGCTACAGTATTAGTTAGACACACGATATACACCCTTAAATTGAAGGCAAAATACCGTAATGATAATGTTATCGGTTGTCTTTTACATTTTTAGTAGGTGATTAACTTTCACTGTGACCTATACAGCTTTTGTGGTTTTGATGTTATTATATATTCAATAAATATTTTCAATGTTCTACAGTAAACATTGTAAGTAATCAGTAAATTGCTCCCCTGATAAAAGTTCATTCACTACCCTACATAGTTGAATTGTTTATTTTGTAGAACCTGGAGCGCATTACTCTAGTGTTTTATAGGGTGAGGGGTGGAGGGTGGGAGGGGGAGTCCTGCAGTGTTGGAGTGAGTAAAACTATGTTGACTGCAAAAAAAAACAACCTCCACACATTGTTGTTGGAACTTAGAGAATAGCTGAAGAAAATCTTAAAGTGATGCATTGACTTATGCCACTAGAGTTAGAAAATCGCTGAGCTACTTCCTGGGCAACACTTTACAATAAAGCTATGTTGGCCAATCACAAGCCTGAAAAACTATTACTTTGAAACTTTTCTTTATTGGATATTCTCTTGGCAGTTCAACAACTGAAATACGAGAACATTTACACTTGAATCAAATCAATGGGCATAAAAATATCAAAACACAATGTAGAATATAAAAGGGTGAAGTAATTGGTGAATCTTCTGTATGTATCAACAGTCTGTGGCAGTGATGGGTCGATGGGCTGAAACGTTCATTCTATGCTATTTGGCATTCAGGAGACCTGTAAAGAATGGAAAGGGAGATTTTCTATATCTTGCTGTTCTTGTTTTGGGAAACTGTTGGGTACTATTTCTGGTTTGGCGATGTTTCGACTCTGGTAGGTGGGAATCCAGAAGACCCAAAGCAACGTCCCTGCACAGTGTGTTTCTTCTGTCCTGAAGGGTATTGACAGAGTTTGGAGTGCATCATAGTAACTGGAATGTGCTCTGCCAATGATGATTCTACAGGCGTGTTTCTGGACACGCTCTATCTGGTCCGAGGTCTG
This sequence comes from Diretmoides pauciradiatus, assembly GCA_900660315.1. Taxonomy (NCBI): domain Eukaryota; kingdom Metazoa; phylum Chordata; class Actinopteri; order Trachichthyiformes; family Diretmidae; genus Diretmoides; species Diretmoides pauciradiatus. Next base: position 4,303 of record CABFOS010075862.1, on the reverse strand, counting down.
GTATAGGCTTCCTGGTCTGTGTCGTCGTGGGAGTGTTGGATTATGTAGCAGTGTCCTCTGTAGCGAATCCTGACGCCTCTGTTTCTAGATATAGTGGAAGAGTAACTGTACGTTTATGTGTAAACATGTGCAGTCCTGTTAGCAAGGTTAGAACCAGCACTATTTGGGCCACGTCCGCCGCTACACAAAATGTCACCTCAAACAAAGGAGTTCCCATGGTGGCACACACTCGTCACAAACCAAAAACTCAACAACTGCTATGCGCAAGTTAAGGTCATGATGTTAGCGTTTTCCAAAAGCTCAGTTTCACCGGAGTTTTAAAAAATCTCCACCATGGAAGGAGTTTTCAAAAAGGTCCGTTTTCAGTGACCTAAAATGCAGTTTGCATGTGGACAAAAGGACAAAACGCATAGAAAAAGCTACGTTTTCAAAAGTACCCATGTACGTGTGGACTATAGGCCTAAGTTAAGGGTTAGTTAATGGTTCCGGGTGTGTGAACGCTCCACACACCAACCCAGCGCTGCTCATGTTGGTGTGACTTCTGCCGTACTGTCTGGTGAAGGAGCCACACTGGATTCCCCTCATGCAGCCTCTGAAGCAGAGTCAGATCAGTCTCAATATTAATGAATGCACACAGAAGGATTCACAAATGTATTTCAGAATTTATGTATAAATGACTCTGTCCAGAAAAATATTTTTCAATGCACACAAAATATTTATCGTTGTATATAAATGTAAAATAAAATAAAATAAAATCCACGTATAAAAAAATAAGGTTCACAAATATATTTCTGATGCACAACACCATCCAATCTATGCTCATGTGATTGGCTGAAAAGGAAGGAGACATCTCATTGGCTACAAATAATTCCCTGTTGAAAAAAAATTGCAAAATGCAAAATGAGAGGTTCCAGACTAATACACATTTGCAAATTGGTCTGGCGATGTCAGGCTAAGTCATGTATATATAAATCCCCAAATACATTTGTGAATCCCTCTGTGTGCATCATTAATATTGAGACTGATCTGACTCCATACATAAAGGCTCTGCAGACCTAAACGGTTTTATCAAAGGTTTTATCAATGTGGCCACAGGGGCACTGTTTCTCACATCTCAATGTGCAGTCATTTAATATAATAAATATCAAGGCACATATTTAACAAATTACTTGTGTATTTAGTTAGGGATGCACAGCAGTCAACCTATATAGCACTTTTCTACAACAAAGTTGCAGAGTTTGTCACAGCGAACACATCCTGGTTACGGTAAGGTGATGGGACGGGGGGTAAGGATACACCAACAAACCAACATCGTGGAACAATAGTGAAAAAAGAGTCAACATTACATAGAGGCACATTGGTACAAAAAGGTGGTAGACACCGATTCTGACCGTCTGAGCCCTTCAGGGTGGGCAATCCAAAGTTTAGGTCCCCTGAAAGCAAAGGCCCAGTCTCTTAAAATTAGGTCGACATGCCCGGGGACCCAAGGTTGCACTCAGGCTCATAAGAGGCATGACGTAGCATGTAAAAGTGATCAGCAAACTCTCAAAGTCAATTCTGAAACTAACAGGTACCCAACAAAGTGATTCTCAGCTGTACTTGTCTGCAAGCCAGGTGTTATGAAGCAGTTGGCCATCTTACGTGACTGTTCTCTGGAGATTCAAAGCTCGATGTTGCTTTGTTTCTTACAAATGAATACAGACAAGTCTGAGGTTATTGTTATTGGCCCTACTACTGCTAGTGTGCAAATCCAAAGCGATCTTGGCCCGCTCTCTGCAAACGTATCTTAAACTGTAGGCGACCTGCCCAGCGAGATCAAGCTAGACAACTCAGTATTTTGTTTTTATTATTGCTTTATTCATTCTGTGCATTTGCCCTTTATTATTTTATTCTTTTTATTCTTTATTTATTGTTCACATTTGTATTTTTCATGAGTGCAGTTTTGGTGCAGTACATTATTCTAAAACCAGATTTAAATTTGTCAGACGTGTATTTATGATTCCTGAAAGCTATTTTTTTAAGCTGAGTGGAGACAACGTTGATTAAAGTGGAGCCGCTGTTGTTCAAAGTCTTGTTTTTGTGTGTGGCTGGACCACCGCCTGCTTAAAACCTGAAGGAAAAATGCCCAACACCTGAGAGATTTTGGTAATAGATACAATATTACGACAAAATGTACCAAACACCTCTTTCAGAAACTTAATACCAACAACGTGGAGGGGACATGCAGTGGATTTCATATGAGTGTCAGACAGGACTATAAGGCAGAAATGGGTTCAAAATGTTTTAATTTATCAAAAATTCCTCCTACTAACAAATTGATTGATTGATTGATTGATTGATTGAGTAGTTTATTGATAAAATGAAACACATATACAATACAAAAATCATATACATATCAGCCCACCATCATCAAAAGGAATAACGCAAAAAAGCCTCAGGCTTGTTTCCATTGCGGTCCTTAATGTCTCAGTAGGATGTGTACTCGTGCGTGGACGTGGATGTGTGTATGTATGTATGGAGTGTATGGTAAAGAGTGTATACCATTGATAAAGTTCTATGGGTATAAATGGGTGCGCTCACCATATGGGGGGTGGGGGGGGGCAGATAAATACAATCAATCCACTACTCATATATTATATACAGTAGTCTAAAACACTAAATGAATCCCAGTACAATAGATAAATAAAATCCCATGGTTAATAAAAAATCAAAAATCTAAAACAACAAATATAATTCCAGCAAAATAAATAAAATTCTCATGGATAGTATCCAGCTTCTGCTACTCATAATCCAGCTCTTTACTGCTGATTAAAAGGTGCTGTATGGGCTTATATACTTCAGCTCGATTGGCAGACTATTCCATAAAACTGCTGCTAAGTATAGGAATGTGTTTTGGCCTACTACTCTTTTAAACCTAGCTGGAGCCAAGTCAGTAGAGCCCCCCTCCCTAGTGGCGTGTCCATGGACAATCCTAACCCTAACAAAAAATCCACTGAGGTACTGAGGGACAGCATTCCTGATTATCTTGTGCACCATACAGAGTTTGATTTGAGAGACCCTCTCCTCCACCCTAAGCCACCTGAGGCTGTCAAAATGTGACTGTGAAAGGTGAGTCCTGGGTTGAAGCTTTAATATGACTCAACTAATTTATTCTGGGCAGTCTGCAACCTGCTTTTCATTGCTACTGTGATGCCAGTGTACCAGGAGGAACATGCGTAGTCATAATGACATTGAATCAAAGCCCCTGCCAGGACCTCTAAGGCTGACCTATTGATATAGGTGGACACTCTGGTGAGGAATTTTATTCGCTGGTTGATCTTAGTGACCACCTTTTGTGCCATGCTCAACCCTGACAAGGTGTTATCCAGAAGACATCCTACATACGTGACCTCTTTCTTTTCTGACACTTCACTGTCTCCTATCACCACTCTGAACCCAGGAGACCGCTTAAGTCGTATGGCAGAGCCAAACCTTCGGTTTCATCCAGGTGGAGGGATAACCTATACTCGACCCACCAATGACTGATTTTAACTAGCTCCTGACTGAGTGACTTCTCAACTTCCCCTTTATCCTGATGAGAGACCATGAGAGCAGCATCATCCGCAAACAAAAACAGGCTACAATCACATGAAGATTTCATGTCATTAACATATTTTAAGCAGCCTTTGCTACTCCACAGATGGAACCTGATTGCACCAACAGCCCTCTGTCTATTTCAAGGCGTGTTTTTTTGTGTAATGGCTGTTGCCCTGATGAAGGTCTCTTGACCGAAAGCTTGGAAATAAATTATCAACTTGTAAGTGACCTAAGTGTGCAGAAACTTTTCTTTTCTACTAATGTCATTAACATATAAAAGTGGGCCTTAAATACTCCCTTGCGGCACTCCGCACGTCTGTTGGAGTGAGGAGGAGCTGCTACCATTCACTTCTACTACTTGTTTCCTGCCTCTCAGGTATGACTCCACCCACCTGAAAGAAATACTGTTAAAAACCATAGTCTTCAGTTTGCATAAAAGTATATCATAATTAACAGTGTCAAAAGCTTTTTGTAAATCTAACAAAACCGTCCCACAGAATTTACCTTTGTCCACCTCTGTTCTGATTTGGTCTGTCGAATGTGATGTTCTGAATCCAGACTGGAGCTCGAACAACAAGTTATTTGCAGAGATGTCATCATTTATTTGATCATAAATGATCCTTTCTATAACCTTGGACACCGCACTAAGAATAGAAACAGGCCTATAGTTCCCTGGGTCTTGTTTATTACCTTTTTTATAAAGCGGTATAACCTTGGCTTGCTTGAG
>CABFOS010075861.1:8162-22672 GCA_900660315.1 Diretmoides pauciradiatus | reverse complement strand
GGCCAACTGAGGCTGAAACAAATATACATGCAGTGACTTGTCATTCTACATTATCTGCTGGTATAGATTAATGCTATAGAAAGTGCTTTGTAGTGATTGGAAAAGGAAAAGCGGTTCTTCTCTCTCCATGCTTAGTTCTGCCCGTCTGCCTCTCTTCTCATCTGTCTCTCTGCCCGTCTGCCTCTCTTCTCATCTGTCTCTCTGCCCGTCTGCCTCTCTTCTCATCTGTCTCTCTGCCCGTCTGCCTCTCTTCTCATCTGTCTCTCTGCCCGTCTGTCTCTCTGCTCGTCTGTCTCTGCGTCTCTGTAACGCGATGATCTTTTCAGCTGTCACTGTAATATATCATCGTATGAAAACAACACTAACATACACTAACATACTCCACGTACTCCTTCGCCTCATATACTTAGGGCCAAAATACACCGGGCACGGACGCGGTGCGACACGTCTGCCGCAGCAGAACGGGTCAATTACAATCAACTGAAGCTGCTACACTGACCAAAGAAGCTGCACGGGGCATCGCGCTGCGCATCTCAATTTTTACGCGTCTGGTCTCTTTTTTTCCCCCGCTACGCGACGCAACAAGTAAAAACTACATAGAACTGTGTAAAAAACAAGTACAATCTGTTTAAAAATGATTAAAATAAATGCCTCATTGTACCAGAGGCAATGCGACGCAGCAGAGGAACCTTGTGGGTGTTTTTACATTGCACATTAAAATAAATCAATCAAATCAATGTATATCCATGATCCTGTAGCTAAAACGATGTAGTTAATTAGTTCACTACCAGTTAATGTAGCCTACGCTTCCAAACGCTGCATAGCCAACTCATGCAGTGACGGAGATGGTGTAGCAGGTAGAAAGAACCCGCTCCACCCCACCTACGTGACGCGTCGTGTCAGCTGTTAGAACTTAAATCCCCCCTCCGCCCTGTTCATGTTACAGTTTTTTATGCAGCAAATGAATAAGGGACTCTTGTAGGCTTTCTAAAAGTACTCCAGAGAGGATGAGGGCTTAAGGTTAAAAAGCCTATTTGAATTTCAGAGTGAGCAGCGCACTGACAGCCAGCAGTCCCTGTAGTTTTGCTCTGTGATGTGCAAGCTTCTACACACAAGCTATTGACAGCAGACAACACAACACAAGGAGTGGTCGCCTGTAGTGTGGCGGTGCAACGTGGTCACAGAACTGAAAGGCAACTCCGGGTGTCTGCCTCCACTACAGGTGTGAGTCGGGAACCCCGGTGTGGTGTGAGAATATCCCTTTTGTAAGTGTGCAAGCGTTTGTGTAAGGTCTATCGGGTTGCAAAATGCTAAGTATCTGTGCAGGCATTGTATTGCCGTAGTGAACATAACAAGAGCATTCTGCCTGTTGTCTGGAAGGGGGAAAAAAGCGATAGCTTAGAAGGTGCTGCAGTGCAGATAGTTGTGTATTTTGGTGTGGGTTGCACTGCAGAGAAGCTTTAGGCATATCAGTGTGTGCCCAGCTGGAGTGTGTGTGTGTGTGTGTGTGTGTGTCTCCCCCTCCACTAGAGTGCTGCTTTCTCTGTGGGGAATAATGCTGTAGGTGGTTGGAGAAGTGGGTGGGGTCAGGGTGCAGTGGTGTAGCCAGGTGTGTGCTGGAGCTGGAGGCTGGATGGATGGCTGTAGTACCTTGTTAGTCACAGTGTTGATTGCCAGCGTTGGAGAGGCACTTCCAGAGATCATACACTCCATCCCCAAAGACTCCGACTCCAGGCTGTATGGTGTGGAAGCCTGCGGGGGCGGGGGTGGAGGTGGTGGGTAAACAAAAAATAGTTACCATTATCCAATTATCAAATACACGCAATCCCACTGCAGGTGGTGGGGGAAGACCTGTGGACGAATGGTGCTGTGTTTGTGACAAAGCTACACTCTTCTGCTCATCTACAAGACAGAGAAGATAATCCAGGACCAGTTATAAATGACAATAGAGCAGCACCTTTATTTAGGTCACATTTGAAGTGTGTTTCCTGAGAAGATGAAGAGAGCACCCACCCCCGCCCACCACCCAAATACACACACACACACACCACCGCCTTGCAGTACGGGTGCACGGTCGGAGGAGATAACTCTGCCATGCCTGTCTCCCAAAACTGCTTACTGTAAGAGGATTGGCTGCCAACAATACCATTTTTAATTCACGATAAACATAAATGAGATTTCACCAAACTCTCAATTCTGATGTCTGAGACTCTTAAAGGAACGCCTGGTGTAGGGGGAAGCGTGAGCATGCTGCATTTGTCATACAGAACACACAGGCTCACACTCTTCACTTGGTATGTTCTTTTGAGCCCCAAATCAATAGGCTGCATCAGAAAAGCTCCTGTCTGGTTTGTTGGCAGGGGAACATATTAAAGTGTAAGATGCATGAAATCAATGTGCTTTTCTATATTTCTCTTTTACAAAACCTCACACCTGAAGAAAGAAACAGACACACATCGGTGAATGATTGCGATGGTGTTTTGTGGCTATAGGTCTATAAGTATATGTGAACGGCATGTTAAATTTCTGTGCCTGCATGTGTATGTGTGGTAGTGTGGCACGTTTGAGAGTGCACGTGTTTGCCTAGCTAGCATTGCACAACCCTGCCTGTCTCCTAGCCTCTGGTCAGCCCCATCAGGGGGGGGAAGGAAGAGACTAGAGACTGCTGTGTTGGGATGCCCCAGGGCCAGGTCAATCTGAGCAGCTCACTAACGCAGCACAGCTGTACGCAACCACTGGACAAGACTTATCCATAATTAAAGACAAAAGCTCCCGCTCAGTATAACCAGAGCACACAGCTCTGCATTAATTGATGTTTGTTAAGAAAGTGAGTGCAGAATGCAACGTATGTAATGGCTGCCTGGGGCATAGTTTATTAATAAGGAGCCGACTTCATGACAGACTAGCAGCGCTACATGGAGAGGAAGTTACATAAAGTCTGGATGTGATGTCCTACTGGGCCTGTGTGTGTGTTAGAAAAGGAGAAAGAGAAGAGGAGATAGAGTGTGAAAGAGAGAGGGGAAAGAGGAAAAAAGTGGGAGAGTAGTTCAGACAGAACTAGAGAGAGAGGCACAGTAAAGGAATGAATCAGAGAGAAAGGAAGTGAGGCAGAAGAACAGGAGAGAGAACAAATGCTTGATAAATTATATAGAGCGACAAAAAGAAGGGACAATTTCCTTGAGTATCTGGAGTATTGGAGTTTCCTCCTCGGACTCACCCGCTCTCCGGACCGCGGCCTCTTCTTTGGCCGAGTGGGCAAGGCGTCCTCCTTTGGGTTGGTGTCGATGGCCCAGTAGGAGCCCTGTAGACAGAGCGAAGACCTGTGAGCTCAGCGTGGAACACCATTGATTCACTGCTACAGTAGGGATGCAGTGATCCAAGTTTCCTCGGGCCCATTACAATTGCTGATTTTTAAACAGTGTGATTGGCCGATCACTGATCCGATTACAGATTGAAACACATTTTCCCAGACTTTCCACCAGCAACGGTACAGCAGTTATACATGGTAACGCTGCAATACAGTACTGTGTTTAACAGGTTATTCAGCTTTGACATAACTATCCATGTGTAATTAAATTATAGATTTTATCCAAACACAGTAATTACACATTAGCGTGTGCTTAATGACTGAGAAGTTGCCTGTCCAACATATTAAAATGGTTCTAATCTATGGTAATAAGCTGTGAAATTCAAAATTCTGCATCAGAAATTAACGGTCAATGCGTGTTCTGCTGGCTGCCACGTAAATGTTTTTTTGATTGGGCAGTCGAAACAGCGATCGGCCGTAGCTGATCCATTGGTACCCTCTATACTAAAGCACATGGTCAGGTATCTCTGGGATGTTTACGATGGACTGAGGGATTTCTTCTCCGGACACAAGCGTCAGACTTTTCCTTGGTATTGCGAAACAACAGCTTTGAGACAACCACGATTCAGAACTCATAGGCCTCAAAGTGAATGCAGTCTGCCTTTCTTTAAGCTGTGAGCTGTGTGTGTGTGGACTTTGTTAGTTAAGAAAGTCTATGCTTTTCCTCCGCCGGCTGCTCCTCGATGAGAGGCTGCTGGTGGTGAAATGCTAAGTCTCTCCTGAAGCTGCACTTCCTCTGCCTCAGGTAGTGAGTCAGTGTTCTGTTGCCAAAGGTGAAGGCTCCTCAGCCTCAGTCTCGGCAGCGCTCGCCCGGCCGTGTTGGCTTTCTTCTCAGGTCTGAGCCGGGCTAATCAAGGAGAGAATAGCCGGGGTTTGCTCTGGGGCAGCAGCTAGCAATTCCACACCCAGGCTGCATTATTTAGCTCTGCATTCGGCCCCATTTAATTTATTTTTCAACGGTGTTCCACCCCGAAGCCAAAAGCAACACAGCTTACAGTTGTTAAAAATGAAATATTGACCCCCGGGCCCTCCGAGTTCGGATTCTTTTTTTAAATATTTCATATGACCCCCGATAAAATCTCAATTGTGAAGAAAAAGTGAGATCAGGACCTTTAAAATTACTTCCTTAGCGGAGAGAATAATTGATATTTCCCTAAGAAATTCTCGGGACAACAGGTCCAACAAGATGTCTCGAGTATTCTACGCAATAACTGATGAATACACAACGGTCTGCTCTTGTAAAAGCAAACAATTCTGTTCCTCTCACAGCATTGGCTCAGATACACCGCCGCTCCAACTGTTAAAAAGAAAACCCAGGGTTAGCCTATATTCTTCAGGGGGCAGAATTATAAGTTTTAATATTTTCAAGGCTTTGGGGTCAATTAACATTTTCCTCAGAGGGAGGAATTATTCACAGTGCAATCAACCGAAGATGAAGAGACATCTCGTAATGATGTAGGCTACAGTAAAACGCGCAGAAAAAACCTCATTACACTCCCCCTTTTCTCTTCCAGAGCCTTTGTCGAACGAGGACGGGTTAAGGTGAAACTCAGTGGCTCCACGTGTGATCCAAGTATCCGTCTCTGTGTTGAGATATCGGTTAACTGTTTCAATTAGAGCGTGGTTATGAGACACAGACATGGACAGAGTCGTGGCAGAGAGCTGGGCCTGGTGGCGCTTTTTTAATTAGGCAAAAAAAAAAAAACTAAATTCAGCCCGTTGGGAAGGGAGTCTGCATTTCTCTGCACTCCCCCCCAGAGAATTGTCAAAAAAAAATAAACCCCGAAAAAAAAACACAAACCCATATAAAGAGTTGTTAAATTATTCACAAATATACTGCATTATACTGTAGCGATGCCTAGCGAAGTGTGTCCGTGGAGTCTGGAGTTACAACGTGTTCTCTGTGCAGTCGTAAAACAAAGGCTGTGGTGAGGATTGTTAAACAACAGTCCTTGATAATAGATGGATAGATAGTATTATACTTCTCCTACAGCAAATGACGATGCTCATTTTGATACATCATCATAAATTATGTCATTGATGTCATCTCGTTTCCTACGACATGTCCAAAACTAACATTGAATTCCCTCACAGATCTGACCTGAGATATGAGGCCAATTAAAATAAAAATTATTAATGGTAGGCTTCACTTTTACGTCCAAGGTACACAGGGTGTGCGTATGTACTAATGCCAACTGTCATCTCGTACACCATCTCAGAGAGCGAGACAGTGAGCGACGTGCCTCTCCTATCTCATCCAACCAGCAGTTCTCATATTCCTGCCACATTACAATATTGATGCAACATATCAAGAGCGGCTAGCGCCTCTTTGAAGTTGTCTTCAGGGGGGAAGGGAGTGAGGAAAATTCCAAATTAAACATTAAGGATGCGAGCATGTTGGCCATGCATTTGGAATGGGATCCATACAGCAATAGATTATTTTGTATTTAGTGGAGCAGCTCCCAGGAGTGTCAATATCAGAGGATTACAGCAAAACATGAAATTAGCATTCAGTCCCCATCCTCTACACAGCCCCGCTCTTCATGTGTGTGTGTCGGTGTGCACGCATGCAATTATTTGTGTGGTTCCCCAAGCATATGTAGCATACTCTGACGGTGCCGGGATGAAATCTAGGTTAGGCTACATATGGTTATACACCTTCAACATGCTAAATACATATCGAGTCTAACTACATGAACTACCTAATAGATCAGGGGATTCCAATAATCAGGTTGATGTTGCAGGAGACTGAAGTAAATTGAGTTGAATAAGATACTGCAGGTGGTCCTACAGAGAGACGCAAATGCCAAATTAACATGCTGGCCTACACATGCTTGTACAGATAGGAAAAATGGTAGACAGGGAGATAGAGCGGAAAAGGAGGGAGCCAGAGAGGTCTTTTTTTCTTTCCTTAGCAACTTCAGCATCTAGGAGTAAGTACTTCAGGGACTCAAGTTGTTGGAAATGACCCAACCACTACCCCATTACAGCTCCATCTCTACCAGGCTTTGGCTTTAAAGAAAGAAAAAGAAAAATCACATCTGTTGGCTGTGCCGGTCCAAAAACTGAGTCTCTCCGTACATTTGCAATGCAATTCTGTGGGGGTGGGAGGTTCATAATAGATTACGAGCATGCCATGCATTTCCAGGCTGTCAAGAATCCTGGCAGCCAGACAGAGTTAACATTTTTCTACCAGAGATAGAATGAGATATACAGAACAAGAAGGTTTTGCAATGGCGAATCAGACCCACTGCTACAACAAACCTGTGGGTCCTAGATGGTACATTTATATTTTTTTAATATGTATGTAAATATTTAGGATATGAAAAAAGTCTCACCTTCCCTGGGTCATCTTTGGAGCGAGGCACTTTGAGGAAACACTTGTTCAATGACAGATTGTGCCGTATAGAGTTCTGCAGAAGGGGGAGCAGAGAGAGAGATTTTGAGGTTAATGACCATGTATCAAAAAACAGATTATAGAAGTTATTTACAACTTATCCACACTTAAGCACAAGTCTGTTATAAGTGTAGAGAACATCATTGCCAAAAGCCACAGAGGCAGCACCAACAAAGCCACACAATTTGTAAGCATGTATCATTTGGGCTTAGTTGAAAAATCCTGTCATCAAGGTCAGCTTGTTCCACTGGCTCACGCCTGCATGAGATCTGGCCTACAACTGTGTCCAGATTTCACTCTCCGCGCAAATACAGGAGCTTGATCTGTGTATGAAGCCACCAGGAAGCAATATCTTGTATATCTTTTATCAGCGTCCAACAAACTGCATTCTAGTTGCACAACATATCCAATTCCACGGGTGCCAAAAATAGGAGCCAGAAGGAATCCCACACTGGGATGGCTGCTGATACCAGGGCCTGATATTAATTAATGCTTCAGTGGGCTCCTGAGGGGGCAGGAAATAAATTATGTAGATCATTCTGGAAGTTAACTCATTACAGTGTTACAAGCTACTCCAGGCCGGTGGAGAGGGAGGTTTATCCAGCTGCCTGATCGGGGGGGTGAGGTGGGTTGAAGTAGCCATGAGGCTACTGGAGTGATGCTCCAGACCTGGGTTAACCAGCCACGACAAGGCCTTAAGAACCAGCTGGAGGCGGACCAGTCCAGAGCTTAGTGGAGCCGCTGGATGCACACGTTTCTCCACTCCACTTTATGGAGTGGTATTGACAGATGGCCACACTAAAAAGCTTTGGGATTCTCTGATGAGTTGAACGGATGCCTAAGATAAGTAGTGAGCAGGAGTGTGTGTGTGTGTGTGTGTTAGGGGTTGCATGACTGCTGATTTGTTTAAGCCGACCTTTCTATCAATTAAGTCGACTTAACATCGACTAGTTATTGATGATGTCATCACATAGACACAAAAAAACACATGGAGACAGAAGGGCTGTTCAAAAATGAGCAACTTGTTTTGATGAGATCTCTGTGCTGGCAGACAACCAGCTCATTACATTAATCACTTAGTGTGGTGGCCACTCACCTGCAGGACATTTAGCAAGAAATCATGTTTAGATACATAGAATGTTCTACCTACTCTTGGTAGGTTTCCTAGACTCCGTTACCCATGCACCCTAGTGGGTGATGACATTATGTTTTCTGTGACAAAGAGTGCTGTTATTGTTATTGTTGTTGCTAGTGGAATAAAGAGAGCTCTTCAACACAAAAGTAGATCTCGGTCTCCCTTTAACTCAACTTCTACAACAGTATATTTCCACACATTTGATGTGTAAAGTCCAATGTCCACCACATCCGGCACGGAAGCAGAGCGGCCGGGGCGCGGGATCTGAGCCGCTCCGGAACAGAATTCAATGTACACACAGCATGCGTCACTACCTTGCGGCAGTTCTGTTCCACCATGGGTAAAAGTGCATTTCCACGCTTCCACGCAGACGCATGCGGATCCGGCAAAAATAGACCAGATGCGGAAAATCGAACGGCACAGAAGGAACTGCTGTGCGGGTTCCGTGTGTGTGAAATAGGGCTGTCAAAAGTGGCCAAAAATGAAGTTTGATTATTGCTCTAAAAACACACATGGGTTCAAATACTATTTGAATATCTATTTTTGCGCATTGTGTCCATAAGAGGGCAAACCGAAACAATGAGAGACATAACTACTTTTATAGGTATATTTATTTCAACGTAAACATCTTTAAAAAGATCTACGGTACATACCTACACATTGCAAAATAAACTTTACTTGAAATAAAATAATGTCCTAATGTACATAGACCTCTTTCTTGCACCTTTTCCACTGGTCAAAAACCCGCTAACATCCAGATTTTGTCTCTAGTGGGGAAGGTTACACCCAGCATTCGGTCCCGGGTCATATGACTCTGCAGTAGTCACGGGTATTTATCGGCTCCGGCACCGATCGGCAGTGATGGAAACATGACCCCCGGGTGGACACGCTCATTTTCACCCCTTTTCCGGCGCAATGCTGACGCGACGCTATGAGCGCTCGAACGTCATTCCAAAGTAGTCAGCACCGAGTTTGAAAGAGAGACTGTAAACAGATATCAAAAAGTAACCACCATAACATTTACACTTTCACTGGCCTCCGTGCTGAGTTCTACTGTTTACTACTGTAGCCCTTCTGCTCCATCGGGCAGGGACACGTTGCATAGCGCAGCTTTTTTTAACCGCTCCACCGCCCACGTCCGTGGCGCGCAGTAGCCAGACAAGAATGAGGTTATTGCAACATAACGACTCACAATATCAAAACAACATTTTTTAAAAATCCACTGTCGGTCGACCTCTACTGAGGACCAGTTTTTTTTAAGGTGGAAATACGTGGAACGGTTCTAGGCACCAGAACCTTGTTGGTGGAAAAGCACTAACAGAGACCCCAAAGCAGAGAAGAGGAGTTGCTTGTTCAACACTATAGACGACGGTTGTAAAGGTGACAACCATCTCACTAGTGAAATCACTCTGGAATGCCAATGCAATCCAGAAGTACAAGTACTCCAACACTGTTCTCCAAAGGACAATATAAAGGGGGGACTGGCACCATAGTCAAACTAATCCTGTTCTTGTACCAGAAGGGAATACAGTCTGAAGAGCCGAGCCAACATTGTCTAACTGAATCCATACCCATCTACAGAAAACAGCACCGAAGATTCAGAAATGACAAAGATTCTCACAAATCATATACTACATACACAGAGGCTTCCAAAATTAAAAATAATCCAAAATGAACAAATATAATCTCATAACCCTAACCCTTCCCAAAAGAATACATTAAAAATATCTCTCAAACACTTTTACACACAGCTAACATACAGTACATTCAGATATTTAAGGGTGAAGTCACACATGCAATATGGCTACTAGTCTGTTACACTCGTTTCAATGTGAAATCACGCCAGGATGCATGAGTGACAGGTCTCAATGCGCAAAATCTAATTTTGCTATCAGATCTTCAAAACTAGCGTGCATGCTCGCATTGGCAACATAATTTAATTTAGTCTGGACGCGATCCAGCCTAAGTGCGCATACAAGAAATGGAGAGATGGAGAGGGAGAGTGGGAAAAAGTAACGCAGACATAGATGTAAATACATGCAGCCACAGGAGATGCATAACAGCCATTTTCCAGCCAAGTGTAAACATCTCAGCGTTGTGATCTCGTAAAAGCTGATCTCCAGAATCAGATCTCAGAAATCACACAGAAATGACAAGAGTAAACAAAGTCTATGTGAGGCAGAGCATTAGTGTTCTAGTGACAGAAGGGCCCCGTGGTAGCCAGGGACACCGGTCTAAATGACAGACCAAAGAGTTTGGTACAGATGATGCTTGGCAGGGCAGGTCAGGATCCCGAACTGCCTCCTCTCTCCTCTAGCCCATCAGTCTGGCATCGCCTACCCCTGCACAGCTTCTCTGCATAGACGGCAATGACAGCGCCATTATGCAGGAACTAGTCTTGTCCTGTCAGCCGCGCTCTCTCTGTTGGACTAGACGCCACTTTACCTGCACAGTTACACAGTCAGACGTGAGTGCAACTAAATAAAACAATGCAACCACAGAATGACACGATCATGCATAGTGGATGGTGACAAACTCGTATGAAGCTCTCAATTTAGCACGCCTCGTCTGCTTTAAAACCCCGAGACATGTCCAACGGGGAAATGTCTGAGAGGGAAGGACTGTGTGATGTAGGGCTAGGCAGTATATTGATAGTACAGTATATCAATATCGTGATATGACACTAGTTATCGTCTTAGATTTTGGATATCGAAATATGTCATAAGTGCTGTCTTTTCCTGGTTTTAAAGGCTGTATTACAGAAAAGTGACTGCTGTTCTATTATTTGCCTTTAACCACTTAGTCATTATATCCACATTGCTTTATTATTATCTCACTGTGTAAATGTTTTGTAAAAGCACCACAATATTGTCGCAATATCGATAGAGGCATTTGGTCAAAACTATCGTGATATTTGATTTTGTCCATATTGCCCAGCTCTAGTGTGATGCAAGCTGTACAACGCTATCCCCACCCCTTCACAGGCTGTCTCTGTGTGTGTGTGTGTGTGTGTGTGTGTGTGTGTGTGTGTGTGTGGCCGTGTGTGTGCACCACTTTAGGCCATGCAGACCGAAGCAGCAGCGCTTGCAAAGGAAGGTGGCTCTATCCATTAAGGGCCGTCTGCTGGGCCTAAATCATTGATACAGTCGGCCTACAGTTACATTAGAAGTTTACTTTTTAATGAACTCTCCCTGCCTGCTCTCCTCTCCACTTGACAGACCCTGTGCCCGCGACATCCCATATTATGTCAGACAAGCTCTCTCCTCTGCGAACAGACACATCGCTGGTGTGAAACTAACAGGGTGATGGTCCTTCATGTGAGAGGTGAACCAGAGCAAATGGGGGTGTTTAAAACATTTCAACAGAAGCGGCTAAGAAAACGAGATGACAGCGACATCCACTACATTTGATAAATCATGGTGTACTCGCTGAGCAGGAGAGAAAGGAAGTGCAACGATGCACTGATGAAAAATTAAGACTAATTACAATCATCTATAGAAACAACATGTCAGTGCTGGTGCAGCGACTCCTTACATTTACCATCTACGCCTGTGTGACGACAGGGAGAATTGGCGTGCAGACAATGGGCTATAAGTTATAGAGTTGTATGTATGCATGTATCGACAGTACAGATGGAAGTGAAGGGGTCGGGGAGTGTGAACGCTGGTACACAAAGTGAGTCAGACAGAGAGAGAGAGAGCTGCAGGGGTCCCACCCAAGTGCAGCCCAGCATCTACCTGCAACCCCCACAGAGCACTTCAAATCCAACCTCAGCACAGGCCTGTGTGTGTGCGTGATGCCTCCTACACACATAAACTCTCACACACACACACACATGCACACACACACACACGTCTCCTAACGAACGGCGGTGATTTAACACACCAGGACAGCAGTGGAGGCGTAAGCAGCTCCACCCTCCCCGCCCCCCCTACCGAGGAGCGCTGTGGCTCAGCAGAAGGACCGCCAGGGGAAAGTAGGTCAGGCTGACCTCTGCGCTCACTGTGTCAAACGTCCAGAGTGAGCTAAAGGGACAGGCCATGTCAGAGCACTGCTCCTCACAGCTGGGGAGGTACACCATGAGACACCATGAGAGACCCAAGGGAGCGCACATGCCTCACACTGGGAAGTACGCACGCACGCGCACGCACACACACACACACACACACACCGGTTGTGACACGGGGATGAACACCAGGATCCGAGGGAGGAGGAGGAGAATCACACTGAGATCCGACGTGAATAAATCATGGCCCCTGTAGGTTCCTGTCCTTCCCACATCCCCACCATCGCCCTGCAACATTCTGTGAGTAGACAAAGCCTAAAAAAAGGTGTGTGGGTGGGAGGGGGAGGTAATCTAGCCAGCACACACATGCATATGCACGCAGCACTTTTGTCTTATATTTCATACACTTAACATAAAGCGAGAGAGACAACACTCTGGCTGGGAGTTTACTTGAAACATTCCAGACAAAGTGAAAGTCTGAGAAGTCAAGTGGGTGTGCCCAGGTAGTGTAGAGGTCTATTCCACTGCCTACCAACGCTGGGATCACAGGTTGCCTCTGGTTTGGCCGAGTGTCCCCACAGA
This sequence comes from Diretmoides pauciradiatus, assembly GCA_900660315.1. Taxonomy (NCBI): domain Eukaryota; kingdom Metazoa; phylum Chordata; class Actinopteri; order Trachichthyiformes; family Diretmidae; genus Diretmoides; species Diretmoides pauciradiatus. Next base: position 10,185 of record CABFOS010075861.1, on the reverse strand, counting down.
CACAATTGGCCGTGTCTGCGGGTCAAGGGGGGATATGTCCTGGTCACTGCACTAGCGTCTGTTCAGCATGGAGGGGAACTGCGGGGGATAACGTGTTCCTTCGCACGCTTGACGCCCTCCCGGTGAAACTCCTCGCTGTCGGCTTAAAAGAAGCGGTTGGCTGACTTCACATGCGTCGGAGGAGGCATGTGTTATTCTATACCCTCCCCAGGCCGGCAGAGGGGGTGGAGCGGTGACAGGGCAGGGGGAATTGGCCTTATAAATTGGGAGAAAAAATGGAAAAATTCAACTAAAAAAAAGCAAAGAAGAGAAGTGTTTTTCAAGTGTTTAGATTCAACTCTAAATTCAAGGGAAGTTAAACGCAGCCGGATTTGCAGCTTTAGTGATCAAAGTGTTCTCCATAGCGTTGCAGTGTGTGGGAAACAGTATCAGCAACCTAGCAGTTACATCACCATGACCTCCTCTACAGGAACCTCTCATGAAGCCAAATATCACAAGCAAAAAGGATTCATGAGTTCAATTTGCATTTCCTATCCAGAACAGCTCTGTGGAGAAAAACGACAATGACACACAGTTATAGGTCCAGACTAAAGCGAGGTTAGTTTAGGTGACATCTGATTCAGTGTGTCCGATCACAACGCCCGTCCCGCTTTAAGTTTAGCACATTTTCTATGAAATCAAAATGTCTTCACATTAACAATAAAAAGAGAAGAGAGACTGCACAGCAGGGCTTTCTGAGTAAAAACAGCCTTGTAATTTTTTTATAATGGCCCATTTTTGCCACTTCTAATAACTCATACAGAGTTTCTGTAAAGAGGGGGGAGTGACAAACCAGACAACCCAAAGCAAACATCCGTGCAAGCAGGATAGCTACAGTAGGAAGACAGGACCTGTAATTGACCTGTTGGCAAGTCTGAATGACCTGAGGCCAACGAAAACAGTTAACCACTATACTGAGATGCATGGCTCAGATCTGGTCTTGTTTCAGATAAAGAGACGTGATCTCTTAGATAAGGAATGAAGTTCATAAGGAAGCAAGCAAGCGCCAAACAAAAAGGATGAAAGAAAGAAACAGAAAGAAGAGCAGACCGACAACGGAAAGCGGAAGTGAAGCAGGAGAGCTACCACACAGGTAGATTTCTGTATTTTTAGGCCATTGTTATTTCATTCCAGACCCTGTGACTTGCCCACCAACACAGAACATCCACCTCAGCCTCAGGGATCCGCACAGGGGCCACGGAATGTAGCACCTTCACCATCTATTTGTAGTGGGTGTGGGAAGGCGTGTGGGATGCCACTGCATTCACTCTGCAAGGTATCACTTTTTAAAAACATAGGTTTGGACACACACACACACACACACTGTACACAAAAGGTGTGAAGTTGAGTTTGTCCGGGTGCAATCACCAGATGATTTAATTCTGTTAGCTGCGTGATGAGCTGTGACTCGACGGCCATCGAAACAAAGCTCTTCTGACTGATTGCATGAAAAAACCCACTGTGTGATAAAGGAGTGCCAAGATAAGCTTCACTTTCAACATTTTGAACACCTAAAACGCCCATCCCCTGTTTCACAACACACCTACACAACGTGTATGACACCAATAACCGGAGACATTCCTTAAAGAGCCTCCCACAGTGGCAGACAGGTATAAACAAGTTCAATTTAAGACTTTTTAAGACCTTTTTAATACCACTTTAAATTTAATTTAAGACCAAACGTGCGATAGAAATATACACCAGAAGTGAAAATATACTCTTTCCAAACACATTGATCTAGTTCAAAATTAACAGTAAGGTAAAATGACAATAATTGGTTGAGTTTAAGACCATTGTCCAAATGTGTTTATTCCCGCACACTATCTGGTTACTGGCAAACTTTATTAGACAACGTTTCGGTCACTCAGACCTTCATCAGGTAAAAATACTTGATGAAGGTCTGAGTGACCGAAACATTGTCTAATAAAGTTTTCCAGTAACCAGATAGTTTGCGGGAATTCTTCCTTCTGCTCATGGACTCTCT
>CABFOS010075857.1:2242-33718 GCA_900660315.1 Diretmoides pauciradiatus | reverse complement strand
GTGTGCTCATGTATTTTATGGACAGAGGGTAATATATGCTGCAGCATATTGTAGCCTTCATGACCATAAAATACATGAGCACACACATTCTCACAGACAATTGTGAGAAAGTATTTTCATCATGACACACCGTCATTCATAAGGGTAGGTAGGCTGCCTCAGAACAATGTAAAGCTACACACCCTGTCTGTGTGAGTCAGTGACCTCCAGGAGCCCTGTGCCCCTGTGTGCCTCTCCTACCCAGACTGGATCCCTACTGCACCACTCTACTGTTGACCCCCATTCATTTAGACTGACCCTTCTTATCAGGTCTGCCAGTTTTGGCTGTTGCACACAGATGCATGTGCTCATGTACTCATGTACTCTCTCTCCCCTACTCTCTCTTTCTCTCTCCCCTCTCTCTCTCTCCACCACACACATGTCAAATCTCTCTAGTTTTCACTCATGCATTCACACACATCTGAAACCACATGCTGTGGGAAAGCATGCTGACTCCATGCGCATGGAGAGCGCAGGAGTAGAGTTGAGTGTCAAGGCCTTGGTCTCAGAGCACAGGGCCAAGAAATCAGACCTTGCGGAGGGTGATTAATACAGCAGAAAGCCAGGGCTTAGGGAATGGCCACAGCATCCAGAGAGCATTCCAGCTAGCCTTGGAGCGAGGGTGCTCGCGCAGACTGACTGCCAAGACGGCTTTCGTGACTGCTTCCTCTGGTCCCTGTACGGTTTCACATTCACCCTACTGCGTTTGATCATACAAGCCTGCAACATACTCACATCACCATACCTAATTAACAACGAATGGTGAGGCGAGACACACACACACACACACACACACACACAATGGGCACATATATACCCCTTGGCACAAAATCACACACACTCTCCTGAGCAACCTGACCCCTCACACATGTATGGATTAACAGGGCTGTCTGTCAGACACACACAGTTGCTCTTTGGCCTGGTACCACACACAGTGACCATACTGGCTCACTAGCAACTCCCACACACTCAGGCATCTCCTCTGGTGGAGGATAACAGCCTGGGTTCAGGTCCTACAGCGCCTGTCAGTCAGTGGCTAAATCGCTGTTCTTCTCCTGGCAAGATAATTACAGAAAGTCAGATATGAATGGAAAGGAAACAAGCAGATCAAATGAGGGAGCTCCGATCAAGCCACGATTTACACACTACATGAGAGTGCTGACAAAGCTGTGGAGCAAGATGTTTACAATACAAAAAAATGACATGCTCTTTGGGCTCTGATGTCATTTCAGGAAATCTTTTGCACATAATGATCAACTTCTATCAAAACAAACTCAGAGAACAGAAAAATGCAGAGAAAGAGAGAGCTGGAGAGAAAGAGAGAACTACACCTCTGACAACTTCCTGACAGTTTAATGGCTGCATTTCTCTACTGCAGTAGATTGACTAGTGTCACCGCTTCTTCCTTGGTAAGAGGGCCCACTCCGAGCCTCACTACACCCTGCACAAGGGTAAAAATATAACACATCGTCATAAGCCAGTCTTGGTCTAATGACTTTACAGCATCCCAGAAATCCAACAAATTTGGGATTTGAAATGACCTCCACCTCAGCCCCTGTTCTGAAAGACAGTCAATAACTGGAATCAATCACTCTGAAGGACATGCCTACTGTTCCCCACTGTATCAGCTGGTGCTGCCTGATTAGCTCCATCCTTTCTCTACTGTGCTGAATTAATCTGGAAGTGGAGTGGGGAAAACATACAGATGTAGGAGGAACTCTCTGTTTAAAGCCTGTGTGTGTCTGTCCGTCTGCCCTCTGTGGTCTGCCATGGCGACCCCCTCATCAATCTTCCACAGAAAAACAGAGAGACCAGGCAGGCCCCATGAGGATAAACAAGGGGTGGGCCAAATTATGGGTGCTAAAATGTGGCAGACAGAGGCGGTTTCTCTGTGCCTATTTACTCTCTAAAAATATGGCAATTGGCAACCCGATGGACTGCATGCCCACAGAGGTATCAGTGCCAGCACCTTTATATAAGACATCCTCTCTTATCTTGTGAAGTGTAATGAGTGTTCTGGAACATTCAATTAGAGAAGTTCCACTGAGGAAGTAAACATTTTCGCAAAAACAAAGCATCAAACACAACTCATGATGAGGAGTTTTTAATCAGGTAACATTGTAAGTCACCCAAACGGGGGTGGAAGGTGTTGACAGTGTTAGTGCTCTCCTCTTGAGTCATTCGAGCCCTAAGAGAGCAGTGCTGGTGTTTTCCCATATTTCCGCCAGTATTTACGCATGTGTGTGTATAGGTCCTTGGAGAGGTTTACATATTGAGGGTAATAGGATAACTCTGGCTGGCTGTGGAACTGCCAACAGAGAAACAGGTGCTTATCTTGTCAGAGCTGTTGTGCTAAGCCAACCTTTGACCTCTGGTTAAGAGCCAATTGAGAAATTAAAACAAGAAATCTGCACAACCTCCCCCATTTTCTCTCCCCCTCCCTCTCACATATACACTCGCCGACACAAAAATACATGCATGCAGAAAAGGTCAGGCGGATGATGAGTCATTTTACAACTATTTCCCAGTATGCATCGCTGCTGTTCTGCACTGCATTTCTGCAAGCCAGCTCGTTGAAGAGAGCGATAAATAAGAGGAGAGAGACAGGTATAAACTGAGGCAGACAGAAAATAAAAAAAACTGGACAATCCCAGAAGTGAGTTTGGGGTCCTTGCTGTTCTGTGGAGGAGGGAAGGAGGTTGTGTGAGGAGGCTCACCACTGTGTGGGGTCTGTCTCGCGTGCGTTCAGCGCTGGGCTCTGGGTTATTGATTTTCAGGCATGAAACAGGAATATTGTCCAGGGTTTTACTCTGCTCTGCAGCGCCTGCCAAGCTCTCTCTAGTAAACCTCCTCCAATTACACACCTCCCCTCAGTCTCTCTCTGACAGAGAGACAAACTGACACCATCTCTTGATAAAGCCATAAACTGAAACATAACTGCACCTATGACATAGGGTTTTTTTTCATAGTCCAGCCAATCATCTATCTCTTTTCTTTAATACACAATGTTTATAATTGTATCTCCTTTGCATGTCAGGATATCCATATGGTATTACTCTTACCATCTCATTGACTTCAATGCCCTTCAAAACTGCAGTACAAAGACGCAGAGCGAAGAGCCTTCAGCTTGTCTCCACATGGTGTATTCCACCACAGAAAGAAAAGTCTGGCTGTATTTATTAATGAATTAGTTACTACCCAGTGGAATCGAAATGTGACTTTATTTTATTTTATAGCAAACTTTTTATTGGGTAACTGTTCTAGTGAGGACCTAACACAGAGTATATGTCAGACTAAAGTATATATATAAAAAACACACACACACACACTATACTTGAAGGAAACACTTATGCTCAAGGTGAGAAAGGTTTCCAAATGTGGGAGTCAGGATTATGTATTTCTGTGTTTCAGTAGTGGAGAGAAAACACCATTATCCAATAGGTGTCATTTTTTCTTCCACATAAAAACATGAGAGCCTCACCTTGAAATCAATTACACTGAAAAGGGAAACTACAGCCCAAAAAACGGCATCCTGTATACACATACACATACACTGAGCACTAAGATAAAGCACCAAAATCAAAGCTTAATAATTAATTGTATTCAGAAGAGTGCCAAGTTGGCGTTTCTGGTTCATGTGAATAACATTTATGGTGGAGGAATCATTTACCACCGGTAGGATAGTGGTTCACTCATAAGAACCCTCTTACCGGGACATGAAAGTTGGATGAATGAAAACAGTCCACTGTTTTGCAGCTCAAAGAACCTGATGAAAAATGTGTGGCCATGCGGCAGATACCAGGGGCCAGGAATAACAGCACCCGGCCTGAGGTGAAGAAAAAAAGCTCTCATATTCATATATTAACACATCTCCCTGGCCTCGGCTACTGAAAGCTATAAGTCTCCCCCCAGAAAGCCAGATTTAGGGAGAGCAACAGCCTGGCGGTCAGTCTGGCTGACAAACTGACAGCTTTCTCACATGTGACCATTATGAAGCAGTCCTATTGGTCCAGTCTCCAAGTCAAGTCCAAGTCAAGTCCAAGCCCAAGGCTTGTAAAATGATCTGAGTCAACCTACCACACTTGAGAAAGGAATAACAGCTGAACAGGTTTGAAGATTCAGATGTGTTTATGGCTCACTATCAGACCTGGATCAAATAGTGTTTTCAAATAATTCCTGGAGTCATAATTCTTGTTTGAGCAGTGGATGGGGTTTACTGCATCAGCACAATTCAGATGTCTATAAATCACAGAAAACTAGAAAAGCATAGAAAAGCAGCGAGTCAAAGTATTATTACCTATTATTTGCAATACAATAACAAAAGACACAAGTGGACTGGAATATATGTTTAAATACTCATTACAGGTAGAAAACAAAAGTTGACCAAACTGAATATGATAGTTGTTTTTTGTATGCTCTCTTCATAATTAGTCCCTTAGCAAATCATACATCTCAACTTGATTGAGTTATTTATTCCTTCATAGCTGACCGACACAAAAACCAACTGTCAGGGGTTTGGGGGTAGTCGAGCTGAGCCTGTGTGTCTCGTCAGTAATCTCCAGACTAGAGAGGGCTGTGGATGGTGGGGACCGGCCAGGCTGCGATGGCCAGAGGGCTCAGAGCAGATCTGGGATTGGGGCTGATAATGAGCAGGGGGATAAAGGAGAGTTATGGAGGTCTTATCACCCTGAGCCCCTGGGTCACACAGCACTGCTGGTGGTCACAGATCTCTCTCGTTCATCACAAACACTCCCAATTCCACTGAGGGAACTATTTTATCGTATATAAAATGGTCGGTCCTCTGAAAAACTGCATCCTCAGCTCTTTGAAAAGCGTGAAATGACAGATCATTTTGGAAACATGCTCTGGAGGTGAGAAAACGTGAGCAACCATATATATACTTACTAGCACCACTCTTTTCTGTGAATTATGTTTTTCTACTTGATCTATTTAATTAATAATTTTCATCTCATCTTATATTTCTCATATACTGTACTTTTCAATTCTGGTATCTATCCCCCACAATTTGCAATTACTCAGTGAAGCACTTTGAATTACATAATTTGTATAAAACGTGTTATTAAAAATGAGTGACCTGACTAATTGACCATACTGTAGTTGCAGGGAGTATCGAGGACAGGATGGGTGGACTCCTGGTCAGTACTCAAAACGCCCCTGTGCAGTGTCCATGCTGGGTGTTACACCCAGGCACCGCAGGCTGTGTGGGGGGTCAGAGGAGATAGGTGAGCCTAGTGTGGGTTTACCAGAATCTGAATAAATCACCACAGTGGCACCGGCGACAAAACCTTAATTAGTGTCCCTATTTTACCAGCACTAGTATTCCTTACCTCTATACTTTCTAAATGCAATGACATACAGGTGAATACTTTGGCCCTGTTTAGACCGGGTATTAACATGCGTTTTGGGCGATCCGATCACAAGCGGTTTGAGTGATCGGATCTTAATGCGTCTTGGGGGTCGTTTACACTTGTATTTAGCGTTGTCCACTTGTGATCGGATCACCCGACACACATGTTAATACCAAGTGTAAACGGGGCCATACAGTCCCAAACATGCACCCCTTTTTTAATTGACCTTGGGCCAGTTTAACCACTTGCTATTCTTCTACATGTTAAGTCGGCCTCGTCAACAACAAGAGGTAGAGAAAACTACAAGAGCTTTATAGCTAACTTGGAACGTTTCACAATAAATAGTTGAATTTGCGCTGGCACGGGAGAGAATAGGAGGTCAGTTTAACTTGTAGGAGTGTCATGCTGATTCCAGCCAGGATGAGACAAGCCTGTATTGTCTTACCATTACTATTCTTACTCCAGGCAGACCACAGACACAGCAGCTGATGAAAAGATTGATTGGAGGAGGTTAAAAAGTCATTTGATACTTCTGAGTGTGATTTAATGACCTGCTTTAGGATTAAAACAGTATCAGCAGCAGGAGGCCAGCAAGCATTGAGTACAGCAGCATGGGTGACAAAGAACAGAGCTGCTTTCTTCACTATTGTTCCACTTGTGAGGACACTCTCTACTAACCTGTAAAGGTTGAAAGAAGTATTGCACTATATATTTCTCACAACAAAAGCTAACACAGATATTCAGGCATAAAGGACTAGCAGCAGAAGTTCATCAGTGTTTCCAAGGCAACATTGGTGAAAACAGGAGCAGGCCTCCACAGCCCCTTCATGTCAGTATGTATCCCATTATGGCTGCACTGTGTGGACAGAAGAACTCTGCCTGCTCACCACAGCTTTATTTATTTTACCGTCTTTCATCTGCAAACCACTACCAATCTGCATCACAGCGAAATCCATTCTGTATATCCCATAGGTGTCATTTAGGATTGATTCCCTGGAATTAACAGACGTCAAAGTGGAACCATCTGGCTGCCTGTCTGTCCATCTGTCTGTCCCTCCCAACACCTGCGATAAGGTTGGAGTTGAACGCCTAAGCTTGTCAGGAGTCATTAGGTAAAATGAGAGCTTAACATGTATGTATTATGACTGGTCACCTTCCATTACAGCCCGCCGGCTTTTTGGGAGATGGCAGACAATGTCATTACTCATTTTATTTAATTCCTTTTCTCATCCCCACACATCATGAGAAATAAATAAATGCATGAGGCCAACAGGGATCCCTGTAGGTTTGCCTCCTAAGTGTTTATTACTATTTACTCAATATTAGGGGCAGGAGAGATAAACTAAGCAAGAAGTAAACTCCACTACTATCTGATTTTGAGATAAATGCCTGAAGGGGCTCCTGTGTTTATGCCAGTGTAATTATTTTTCCCCATGCTAAAACGTTCTCTAATGAAGCTTATCCACTTAACCAAGAAGTCTCAACATTTGAGATCTCTGCCATTGCCTTCGTTCAGATTGTATTTTCCCCTCTCTGTGGTGCAAAACCAATAAAATGTCCAAATGCTGCCATAATAAATGGCAGCAGTGTAAACATAGTGATCTCCTCCACTTTTTCAGATGAGGAAATTCAGAAGAGGCAGACATTTTAAGTGTGTTTGAGTTCCTCTGCTTCACATAACCTCTTTAGAAATACAAAGAAACTAAGGTGAATCAATTTTAAAGCTAAACAGAGTGCTCAGTTCAACCGCAGATAAATGGGAGCTGCAGCATTTATGACCTTATGATCTTATCATCACACACATTGGTCATTATTGATAAAGATAAGATAAGATGGCACTTTATTACTGCCCATGGGGAGGTTGTTGCGCTACAGTTGCAAGTACAGTAGGAAACAGAAAATGTACATAGGTAACACAGCAAGACATAAACAAGAGTAAGGAATCAACTAAAACAGACTAAATAAAATTAAATAAAATTAAAGTGTGTAGAGTACAAAAGCGTCAAGTAGTAAAAAAAAAGTAAAATAATATCTGAGGTAAACAAGGTAAACTAATAAACGAACAATATGCAAATAAAATAATCACAATTTAACTAAAACTAAACTAGATACTATGTGTCATAAGGAAAGGTGCAGTTTGCATGTGGTGTAAACAGTCCAGAGAGAAAGGGGGCGGAGCTAGGAAAGCCAAACATCATTCTGGGGTCTACTTCATTGGCTATAGACAATGTGGACAGTGATCCCATTAGATGGTGGAGGACACTAATAGTATTCAAGTAAACAATGGGACCACCAAAAGCTTCATTATTGTTGAATTTATTTGCCACTCAAAATGTCTGCACATACGGATTTTAGATTTTTAAATGAAAGTAAATATTAAAGAAAATGGGGAAATTGGGATGTTGCAGTCCAGCAAGTATACATCAAAGAACAATATAATTAGAATAGAGCAAATGGGGGTTATGTAAACACATGCAAACAACAATTCCAACACTCAGATGTAGCAATGTATGAATGAAAATGTGAAATCTGAAATTTGTGCATTATGAAATAGGGAAATTATAAAAAAGGCATATCAAAAAATATATAAACGATCAATTTATAGGCAATATATGACAATGATATGGGAGTATAATGCAATATGTGTATATAAGGGCAATATACAGCATATATGGAGGATGTACACAAAGTGCCAAGGTGTTTTGTGAAAAACTACTATTCACTTTACTTTACAGCTGTAAATAATATGTACAGAATGTGCAGATTTGGGTATGTGGACGACTGGCTGCCTGCCAGTCAACTCTAGATGGAGCAACCAAATGGACAGAAAATATGACAATGTGCTTTACCTAATCAGAACATGTTCACATATTTACAGAAGACATATGAACTGTACCAGCAATGCTGTATGCATTAGTTCAGGGCAAACCTAATCCAGGATAGGTTGTATTACAGGCTTCTGCACCCTGCTAGTTGGCTGACACTGGGGTGGTGTGGACAGGAAGTACTGTACAGTCTGATGGCCACAAACGAGCCTAAAGCACTCCCAGTACCAAGAGCAAATTGTGAATTTTTACAGATGGCTTTCTTGTTTCACTTGTTCCGTCCCTTTTAGAATCAAAACTGTGCATATGTGCAGCTCCTGAAATAGGCCCGAATTTTATTTGCAATGCTTTCTTCAATAAAGATTTCAAACAAAATGCTATCATTGATCATTTATTTTTATAGGCAGTTTAATTCTTCCATCATTTAGTTGAGAAATGAGAAATGCATGGATCAGAGGGTTGTCTGATCCAACATGAAACATCTGCCACCTGATTGATTCCTGAATCAAATTGCCCATAGCAACAGTGCAAGCTAGAGCTTTTAAAAGAACCATTTCACCCTAATACATGGCCCATTACCAAATAGCCATTCATCACATTAACCCTACCTCTAGAAACCTGCCAGTGTCTCCAGGACAGTGCTCTCTGTCTCCAGTCAGGACACACTCAGCCATGTCCACTTTGCCATGACTGTGTTTACTTCAGGAGTACACAAACGCAGCCTGCCTCAGACTCTATTAGCATAGGGAAAGTGAGAAGAAACCTTTACTGATACAGGGGCCCTATTGGCCCTCCCATACTATACGCCAAGATATATTGTACTATGATTGTCATGTTTTAGAACTATGAAAAATGTAAATCTTTGTTATACAGTCCATGCAGCATGGTCGCCTCTTTCCTTTCCATTTGAATACATGCATGATGTATTTGGTGAAGACACACAGATCACTAAAGGTTAGTACTAAGTGTTCCAGAGAGGATACAAATAAAACAATCAGCGCACTCTCATAAAACACAGACAACTATATTTTACAAAATTCACAAAAATAAACACTTTCCCCAAACCTTTAATTAGCATGAATGCCGAGTTCTTTAGCTGGAATTAAGGAGCTTCAGGCCCAGCTGTGGTGAGCCTGATTACTTAATAATATGGTGATAAACACAACTATCCATCAAAGGCCCCTGACAGGACTTACAATTCAGGAGAAATCGGCCAAAATAAGAGCTGCTGACTCTTTCATTGTGGGTATGTGTGTGTGTGTGTGTGTGTGTGTGTGGGTGTATGTGTGTGGGTCGGTGTGTATGTATGTGTGTGTGGGTGTGTAAGGGGATACTTGTTCCAGTCAGTGATGAAGTTTGTTGCACCAATGTAATAATGAAGAGAAATAAAAGACATGGGGATGAGTGTCACTTTTATTTACAGAGCACAACTACAGTAACTAGAGAAGTCTCTCAAAAACAACAGTTGTGAAACCTAAGAGCACACAGTGTGGATGCTCTCGCTCTCTGGCAACAAGGACATTACATTTCAACCACTGGCCTTGGTCACAGCCGTAAACTCACTTTACAATGGCATTAAGTCCCCAAGAGATGGATGCAATGCGCATACAAAATGAGGAATACATTTATCAATAGTTCAGTCTTTTACATATTAGTGACATTATTCATAATTCCATTTTATAATATAATAAACAAAATTGTCAAAGGCTATAAAAGATACATCCACCTAAATGGAACAAAGTAGTGTAATATAGTAAATAGAGGCACATTTAAAGAACTGTGGCAGTAAATGTACTTTACTCTACAAACGTGCACATTATTTGACATTATTGATAAATGAGCTTGTTATCTTGCATCTGAGATTACATCTTACATCTTTGTCATGAACACAGAGGTGACTGGGGCTATCAGAAGTGACCCTCACCAGTTAGCTTGCCTGCACAATTTCTCACCCAAACCATTTTTTTCTGAGCTGACTGACTGGAACCTGGAATGATTAACGAAAAATGTTGTGTGATGCTAGTACCATGACCGCAGTTCTTCAAAGCAGATATTAAAAGACCATATAATCACTTTAAGGCATCTACATCCTTCAACACCACGATGGCAACTTTACTCATTTGTTGTTTTATTTTACAAAAGAACGGTTGCAAATTCTAACCAGGATTCAGAAAGATTTGATGAACAAGATTTTTGGAGATTTTTTTTTAAACACCAAAACATTGGAACTTTTTGGTGAGCTGTATCAAAATTGCAATGATTCAATTATAAATTTGTCATTACTGCTTGTAGATACAGATACTTTTGTCTAAACATGGTGTTGAAAACAAAGCAAGGGGTACATATGCATATTTGACGTGCCATATTCGTAGGGTATACGATCAACACACTGCATCTCAGATGATACTGCATATCTATATTTTAATTTAAGCCCATCCTCTCACTGCTTATTATACAGTGAGGTCCAAAAGTTTGGGTCCACTACCAAGAACTCTTTTGTTTCATAATTTATCAAAAACTAATAAAAGATTTTAGTCAAATAATATTTTTCCACACAATTATTATTAGTTCTTATTTTTAGTGGAAATATCGCAGAGAACCCAATTCATTTGGTCAATATCTGGTATTAGTTGTTAAAAGACCAAAACAGCTCACACTGTGTATTAGAAGCGTACATGTGTTCATATTTTAATGAAATATATGGTGTGACAACAATTACCAAACGCTGTGAACAAGATATTCAGACATATTTATTAAGATATTTAAGATATTTCAACATATTTCAATTTCATATGAGCATTTCTCCAAGATTGAAACAAATAATCTTTTGATTCGTATCAGCTCTAAATAATAATAGGTCAACTGAGTAAAAAATATTGTGTATTTTTTTGATAAATGATGAAAACAAACAGTTCTTGGTAGTGGACTCAGACTGTTGGACCCCACTGTGTCTGTTTATCTCATAATATCATAGGTTTTGGAGAACACATTGGCCCCTTCTGAGTGGCTACAAAATGTTTTGGCCCCTGACTCAATCAGAGTTGCCTTTTCCTGGATGTTATCCTCCTGCATTGCAAATGTTGCTGTTTTCTGTTGCTAGAAAATCCTTGCAGCATAAATGACATTAAATAAATTCAGACTCTGAAAGGTAAATCACTGCGGCGCTGGGGGACTGCAGCTATTCTCTCTCACCTCGCCACTTTTAGCAGACCGTGGCTGATTTCCTTCCTTGCGTGACTCCAGAGTGTAAACACAGAGCCAGAGTGACTCATCACTATTTCTCACTTCCATGGTCTGATATAAACACACGAAGGGGTCAGGGGTCATTTGAGGGTGGGGGGTGGTGATGGTGGTGGTGGGGGGGCAGTATGTCTCCTCCTAAGACATCCTCCATTCTCCAAAGAATTCACAGCTTCCTGTGGACAAAGCCACACGCCTGCCCACTCCAGTCTAGAGGAAGGAGAAAGAGAAACAGAAAGTTAGAAAAAGAAAAAGACCAATTTGGGTGATAGATCACCTTCTTTGCCACACACTCTTCAGCGAGATGGAAAGAATGCACTTGTGATGGGTGTGTATCTCTCTTCACCCAAAGGGGCCAACAGGCAAGACAAAAGATGGCTGGGGGCAAGATGGAGGCGGAGCAACTTAGGCTCGATGGCAGAAATGTACTTTATACTGTTTCATGTAGTGGTGGATTGATTTATGAGTCATGAAAACCCTGTTTATATGTGCCTGCCAACTTGCCTTTTGGGCCGATTGGCACTTTGTTAAAATGGGATTTCTGAGAAAGGCCTGATCAGCACTTTGCCCTGTTAAGCATTGCGTTAGTGCGGGTAGTAGAGGTGGAAGGGAGGGATAGCAACTTCCCTTCAGGCCCCAATCTGAAGAAGGGCCAAACACAATCCAACATCAATCTCTACCCTGTCACCTTGCACTCTACTGCCTTCCCAGCACCATTGTTATAGAGCAGACCAACGGAAAGAGGCCGGTAGCAGGTGGAAATAAAAAGCCCTTTGACAACTATAGGGTAAGATTCCTCCCGAGATCCTCACAACATTTACACAAGCTACAGGGAGTGAGGTCTGGCCGCCAGCACACGCCTGGACACACACACTTATGTGTACAGATACATGTACACGTGCAACGATGTACATAGACGTGCACGCATGCACACAAAGACACAGACTGACAGACATAGAGACAGACAGATAGACAGACAGACACAGACACACACCACACATGCATTATATTTTCTGGATTGTTCTGCAGCATATGGTAGTACAGTGATGTTTATGGCAAGCAAGGTTTTGCAACATTCCTTTGCAGAGGGAAGATTAAAGCTGCCTCTTCTTCAACCATCCACTATCCCGTCACTTGTTGTGCTATGCTATCATAACTTTCTATGCCTGACTCCACTTCTTTTGCTTCAGCGTCTTCCTGTCATGTCAGTTCTTTCTTCCACTGGTACGGTCTCTCCCCCTTCTCCCTTGCTGTATTCCTCTCTACTCCTCTCTTCTATCCTCTGCTCCCCACTTGGGATCACAGGCTATGGCCTGGCAGGATCACTGTCACATGATGCCCATGGAGTGTGATGCTTCGCTGGGACCCCCCTCTGCTCAGGAAATGCTCTCGGCCTTTTTCCCACCCTAGTCTTCCGCTGTGGAGAGCTGGGCATTACAACCGAATCCAGTTACCATCCCAAAGCATTCCTGACTGATTCCAACCACTGCCTGGCTATGAGTTCCCACAGACAATGAGGATATGCCCTCATTGCAAACTGACTGGAGCGCAGGGTATCATGTTGTGAACTACCAAAGCTGTTTATGGCAGAACAGAGAAGTTTGAGCTCCACAATAGGCAATTACCATGCCCACGCATCCCCCACCCCAAGCCACCTCCCCTTCGTTCAATTTGTGGTTTGTCTGTAGGTGGGTTCGGTTCTGCGCAGATTAAAAATAGCCAACCCATTCCAGACAGAAACTGCGAGGGACATGGAACACACACTGCTCAAATGATATCTCCCATTGTGGTGCACTGTTTGGGAATTCTTAATTGCTTTTTCCGAAGCAGCTTGCCACAGGAAAATCCCCCTTCAGAGGAAAGAAAAAGAGAGTTGGTGGGCTGTGCGTAAACACCATAGATATTATGTAAACACACATGTAAACACGCATGTATAAACCCATGTCGCCCCATGTGCACCCATCAAACTGCCATTGAGGCCGTATCAAAGGAGCTAACCTGAGCCGGTTGTGGCCTGTGCGTGCTCTCCCTGTCTCTATTGTGTTCTCAACTGTGGTTTCTGCTTCAGCTCTTATTATTGATGTCTCCCCCTACATCAGAGACAAACCACGCTGGACTGACCCTGGGAGGTGTGCAGGGCTGCAGGGTGGGGCACCAGGCTGAAGACTCCTGGAAAGGGCACAGTAGAGCAGAGCAGAGTGGTGGCAGAGGCAAAGAAACAATCTCAAAGTGTTTTTTCTGGCCTTCTTCTGGAGATGAAGGAAATGATAGTCATGCTTAATGTTTTGAATCCATACTTCTCAAATGTCATGTGCTGTCTGATAGGTGCAGTCCCAGGGGAAAGGTTACCATCTCCAGAAAACCATGTCACTTTCACTCAGACAACCGCACACATCTAAAATAGAGAAATGAAATTAATGGATGCGGTAATATATAATATATTTGCATAATATATTATATGAGTAATGTAGATATTTTATACATTCTATCAGATAAGTATAGAAATTGAAGACAGAAGACAAAATATGACAGGTATGCTAAGTTATCCTTAATAACTCTTAAAGCATTAGTGAGTACCGTAAAGAAGTGTTCTTCCATATCAAATTAATTTGAATGGGTAATGTTATTTTATAAAACAAAGGGGAAAAGTGTTTTCAAAGAGAATTTAAACCCTTTGAACATATTCAATCCAATAAAATCATTCAGTCTTTAATTTAAAAACCAGGGAAGAATCATTTGCTCATGTCTTATTTAGTCAAAATGACTATTGGTGTCAATGAACTAAATGTCTTTTCTAATTGTGAACAAACTTCTTAAAAAACATAATGTCTTAATAGCCTCAAAATCAACATGAAAGAAATTAATTGTAAAACTAACAGCATTTCTAATCTGTTACATATTCAAATGATGTTGATGAGCAGCAATACAATGTTTGTGGATCTGTGTGGAAAATGTTTGTGGAATAAGTTCTCATGTTTTTCATGTCTATTTGTAAGTCTGAACCTCTAAATTAAAAGAAAAAAATAATGACTTATATTTTTGTCTTCTTGCATTATTTGCTTATTTCTTGTGTTTCACTCAGAAAACTGTTTGCTAGCTTATTGGAATTAGTTCCATTAACAGATTATTTTATTTTATTTTATTAAAATGAACATTTTCACTGCAAGTGCTGACCACATTTGTTGTGCAAAGCCTGTGGACCTGCCAGGTCCTCCCAGCCCTGTCCTTCAGCCATGTCAAATCATGTTGCGGTGCTGTAAGGCGAGCTTGCATGTGATCACTAAATAAACCAGAAAGAATTTTACATATGCCTTTATCCACATTTTCATAGCCTGAAAAGAGTATTTCCTTTTCAATAGGCTGTCAAAAAAGGAGTCCATTTATGAAAACAACGAAATCGACTTCATTTTTTTTTTTACATGCGATGAATAGAGTGAACTGAGACGACTAAATGGCAGCCTGACAATTTGAGCGTCTTTAATTTGACTATACACCAGGGATTGTTGTGGAGCGGCATGCCAAGTTTTCCTGAGAAGACCGTGGTTCTCACAATGCACAAAAATGACTCATGTATTTTGAAATGATGAGCTCCCAATTTGTGCAGAACTAATGTTGTAACGAGAATAAAAAGAACGAAAGTGTGTCAAATGTTTCACGAGGATAATCCATACTGTAAATAATGTTATTTCCTTTTATTATCATTTGAAAGCTGAGCCTTGGGTTTATTGTGGACTGTTGCATGCTGATTTATTTATTTTTGATTTTCTTTAAAAAAAATCTAAGCCAGTAGCCAATCCTTTAAAACACATATAAATAAAATATGTCAAGATGTCTCAAGCTGTCATCTCAAAATTAATAATATTAGACAGGCTCTGAATATATACAATAATTTTAAGCATCGAATACATATTAGTTACTGTAGATCACTCATCAGTTATATAGTGAAAACGATTCTATTTCTATAATACTGCAGTATACAGACCTCGGGAGCGTCTAAGTGAGATACACGTGGAGAATACATGATTGATGACAACAGGAGGTCCATACCATGAGGCCATGTCATTATTATGCGCTTTTTTATCTGCTAACAATTCAATAATCAAATAAAACATATTTCTACCGCTGTAAAGACACGTCAAATGTATAAAATGATCACTTATCCTACAGGAGTGATAAATAAAAAGGTGGGTTCCAGTCTGTGATCATAAGGTAAACAACCACCAATAAACAAAATCAATTATTTTTGACATGATGTATCGTACATCACATAATGTAACTTATCAGTGTACTATTTGCTATGAGGTCTTTATACTGAAGTTGTTGGTTAGATTTGAATGAACTAGTGGGTTAAGTAGCCCATAGGTGAACAGACCTCAGGTGGGTTTATCCTCCAGTTTCCCCTGACAAGCTGTTAGTCAACCTGGAGGATCCTCGGCCCAAATCATTTTATGTGAGACTTTTTAAACAAAGCCAGAACTGAGGAAAGGTTATAAAAAAAAAGCACTGAAGTGGATATCTCTGAAATCAGCTCATTCAATCCACTGATCATCGCCAGGCTACTGAATTCCCATCTGACACGTAATGTTATACAGTACACGACGTTGCACCGCATTGCAATGCAATAATAATGTAATAATCATGTAATAATCATGTAATAATCATGCTTTTATC
This sequence comes from Diretmoides pauciradiatus, assembly GCA_900660315.1. Taxonomy (NCBI): domain Eukaryota; kingdom Metazoa; phylum Chordata; class Actinopteri; order Trachichthyiformes; family Diretmidae; genus Diretmoides; species Diretmoides pauciradiatus. The sequence goes on along the minus strand of CABFOS010075857.1, from coordinate 17,574 downwards.
AGGGTCAGGTCGAGCAGTGCCCGTGGAGCTGCGGGGAGTCGGTGTCGTGCTCAAGGACACTTCAGCAGGATGGAGGTTATTTGCAGAGCTGAATCCGAGAATCACTGTGAAAGCATTTTACACTGCATTCCCACATCGAAAAGGAATATAAACATGTAAATATGTAATTCACACGTGTGCCTGTAAGCGCATGTCGGTCATTAGGGCGAAGGGGCGCTGTGCCAAAAGGACTCTTCCCTCCACACAAAAGACAACGAGGAGGTCTAATGACGAGATATTGCCAAGGAAATTAAAAAGTCGTAGATCGCAACGCTGCTGCTGCTGATTACTGAGAGGGTGGTGCCCATCAGCTGCACACTTCAGACCCATGTAGCGACCCAATGCGCGCAATCAGCGGTCTGCTAGCAATCCCGTCCTTTCTCCTTCACATAAACACCACTTAAACAAAAATATACACGGCCACCTACAGCGCCAGGGAAAGTGATGAGGGGGTGCCCACCTCCACAGGACTATACTGGTTTCAATTAAAACGACAATGGATGAACGAGGCGACGCTACAGACACAAAACAGCAAGCAAATCAATTAAGATACCACTATGATTTAATCGTTGCGTTTGGAGAGGGTTGCACATAAAATCAGTTATTTTTTCTCAAAATATGTAAATCAAATCATTTTATAGTCTATATTGACTAATCTATAGTTTTTGAGTTTTTAACAGATTTTTTTGTATCAAAATCACCCCAAAAATAGACGAACTTCTACAAGTTTTCCCCCAGGAAGCAGTAGTACAATAGAAATCAATAGACCAGAAAGATAAATCACATACAGAAGCAGCATACAGACAAGCTTATTTCTAAAATCCGTTCCTGCCTGGTTTTCTTTGAGTGTTCCTGTATAAAAACGACACAACTGCACAATTAAATCTTGTGGTTGTTTTGCATTGTTGACATGTTTTTTTCCTATAAGATGGGCATATACAACATACAAAAACAAACCAACAAAACAAATAAAATCACAGACATGCTGTGTATGTTCTGATATTCTAAAAAGATCATCCTTATAAACCATTTCTGTGCAGGTCCTCTGACTAATGTGACTATTGTGTTTCTTATTATGAATACGCTATGTAAGGGAATTGGACCCTTTCATCTTTGAGTATCAAAATATGTTTCAACCTATTCTCTCCACGTGATCAATTCAGGACAAACCAAATAACCTAAATAGAACACAATAAAAGAATAAGAAAAAAAAAAGAAAATCTGATGTGTAACTAAAGAAATGAAACTTTTAATTCATAAGAAAGGTGGGCTACCCGTTGCCTGGGTTATTGCTCCCAAATAAATGTTCCCCAAATATTGATTCTTAAACAAAACTTTAAAGAAAGGTTGCTACAAAATGATGGATTTCAAGTTCAAGTCAGATGAACTTACGGCCTCTTGGTGCAGTTATCCAGTTGATCGATCAATCTGTCACACGCTCCTCCAAACAAATCCACTGCAGCCTTTTGGTGACCCTCTCTCCTGCACTTCAGCACCGAGGAGGGAAAAATGCTTATTTCTCAGTGTCAGGGCCGCTATTTTAATTTCTAAACAAAATTAAATAGATCTGTGTTTGTCAATTAAATGTCCCCATTAGCAACTGTGTGTTATGTAATTTGCTTACTGTGTCATATCTCCTTGAGCAGATCAGTATGTTGCTCATGGTCGAATCAAATTGTATTGTTGACCACTGCAGCTGTTACATACAATTCATAATCCATTGGGTGTATTTATCTAACTGGTGTGGATGAGCAATAATTTCACCATGTGGCACTTGGCAAAATTAAATGACTCACTGGAAGAAAACTCCTCTGCGATCAATAATTAGAGCTGTGCTAAAGTGATACCTCCATGATCCGCCACAAAGCATCATGTGTAACAGTCAAAGCTATAGGGGAATACATTAAAACATCAGTCTATATTCTATAGGGCGATGCTAATCCAGGCCACACCCAGAGAGGAAAAACACGTCTAAATTACAGACTCCTCTACCTGTTGATTTTGTGTACCATTGTACTATAGTTTGGGTTAATTGAAGGAAGAATGTAACCAATGATAAGGGAAATTTATGTGCACAGCAGCGTCGTGTTAAGGGCTCAGCAGTCCACAATTAGCTTCTCTTCACTAAATAACTTGAAGACAGTCCGGAAAGACTGTCAGGACTGTGCTCACTGTGGTTACCTCCACATAAGTGGCCGAGCATTCCTGAGGATGCAGCGCTGTCAAATATTTCATTATGAGACGTCATGGAAAAGTGCATGAATTCGTCTGCGATGGAGCAACAGGGAAGCTATGACCTCGGCACTCAGCAGAAAGACTGCAATGACGAACACAATTGGCTACCTACACTTTTGTAGTAACCCTTTCCTCTTCTACAAAAGATCCGTTTATATATAAGCTATATTAACACGGTATTCAAAGAGAACATATGAACATATCCATTAGAAAATGTAAGAATCCCTATTGCTTCTTCAAACAACACAGAGGCTCTCACAGAGGACAACTAAATGTAATTTAGCAAACATGACTCAAATTATGCAAAACCTAAGGAAATGGGATCGTTTGATCTTAAAGAGACGCACGCGTCTGTCAGCATCCTCGTGGAAATATTCAAGGACGAGCTCAAGCTGCATGTCGACACTCACAATAAATACTTATTTGGTCTACTCATTAGGATACTCGTTACTCATTTCAAAAGTAACTCCATTACTTTACTCCTTACTCCTTGGAGTAGTAATTCGTTACTAACTTTACGTTACAGAGCTAAAGTTGGCGGTTGTCCTATGAACGATATGGTTGATGTCAACTGTTTTTTTTATCACCCGTTGACTCACCAATATCACACTAATTATCCAAACAGAGAAAGTAAACATTTCTGTCATTTCTCGTGTAATTCTGGGGAAAATGACTCGGGGGCGATATTGACTGGAAAAAGTAATGAAATCCTGCATGTAACGCGTTACCCTCAGATACTGACGGTTTCCGTAAATATTATCCATGGACGTTGGTTTTAGGTGGACCTAGAAGTCCAAAAACATGAAATGGGCCAAAGCATGTGAGCGAATGAAAAAAAAACACGCTCTTAATGGAATGAAGTCATCAGCCGTAATTAAATGCAGTGGGCAGAGAAAGGACGGGAGCGCGCCTGGCCCAGTGCGCGCTGGGTGGTCCGCTACGCTGATAAATGTGTGGGCCTCTTTCCAACCGAGTACCGTGTAGGAACCGGTTAAAACAATACTACTATTAATTTCGTTTCTTGGGTTTAAATATCCTCTGCAAACAACAAATACTGTCCGTGTACTCATCTCATCTTTGGGTTGACAATGAAAATTGATTTTCTTATGTGTTCCCCTGTGGCAAAACAGGCAGGAGGAAAGTCAACAGTTGGGTGTTCTGGACAGCCATTCATTTCTATTTCAAAATTGAATTTCAAAATATATAAACACATAGACATAGTGCTAGCATGTCATTTTGCTCCAAAAAATATTTGTAAGGGCTAGTGACAACTTTTACGCACAGACACCAACGTCGCCAAACATAGTCTCTGGTTTTACGCACAAGCCTGGGCTATGAAATGACAAAACATAACTCTGTTTTCTCTATTTGCTCAATTTGCTTTGTTCCATTATGTCAAACTGACAGGCATCATAAGCATTCTCACTATAAACTAACGCCGGCAGAGATCAGAAAGCCAACAAGCCCAAGTGACTGAACCCACGGATAGGAAAAAGGTTGCAGGCTGCAGCTATCGGGATCTCTGGGGAACAATAAGCAACCTACTGTCAACAGTTTTAGGTTATGGACTGGTCGTCTTTCAGTAGCCGGAGCACACAGCCATATAAAAGGCTGTAAAAACTCACTAAAACTAGACTGCTCGACTGGGAAGATATATAACAAATATATTCGCATTTTCTTCTAACTGAACTTCAGTTAATTAAAAATCGATTAAATAAAACATAAGCTGTAGAATATCGTGCATCTGAAAATACAATCAATCTCCTCCCAGGCCGAGCGACTAGAGTTTTGCCGTTGATATTCTGACTGAAAACTGCCTTACTGTTACATGGAGCATTCCGGTGGGGCAGGAGTCGGTCTCAATCCATCCGAGTCTCTGTGCTCATAGTTCGGCAGAGCTTCCATCTCTCTCCCCTTGTGTCCCCGCGTAAATATTATGATTGCACCACACAAACAATACTGTATTCTTGTGTAAAAAAAACCCCTCTAGCATCTACTCAAGACGCTGTGAGTGTGCGGACATATGGCATCAGATTGAGTATTAGCTGATCGAGTGGGGCTTTTGCTTGATTTTTTATTTAAAGAAGGCCAGGGAAAATGTTTACATTTTGCTGTATAAACATCCTGCCCATGTTCCTGTCTATCTTTTACAGAAATCAGGAGGGTGGTTTTGAATATAAGGGGCATGTTCTTTTGTAAAATCATTACATAGACTTAAAAATATATTTCATATGATATTTTATATTATAAATCACTTTGTTTAGTAAGAATGCAAGGATAGCCCATTTGCCATGCTGATGTTTTATCCATCTGGACTAACATGGAGAGCTGTTAGTATAAAACCTTACAAATTCACATATAGGCTATAGCTTGTACACAATATGTTTTGTTACAAAAAAGCCATAATAGAAAAACAGACAATTTATTAGTGTACTGGGACCACATGGGCCTGGCCTACACAACCAGCTGTTTGTGATCACCAGTTTGCATTTCTTTAAACAATATGTTTCATTTATTTCAATGACATTCTAGGTTGTTTAGGTCGGCTATATGGGAGAAATATTCACTATTTCAATGTAAGAGGGAGAAAAAACATTTCCTTGAAAAGTGAACGCAGACAGATGTGCACGCTACAGGCCACCACTGGAGTAGGAGGGAACTGGGCGGGTCCCAACGTTAGGATGGCCAACACATCCCGCTTCCAATGCGCTGATGGCAACAGATAAGTAAAAAGTGAGCTCCTCGGACGCACGACAACACACCAAGTGAAGTGGAAAGCGGGTCCTGGTCTGCTCCTTATCCCACTTCGGACTCTGCTGACAAGACGGTCAGACTTCAGACTGGTACAGGATTGCATCAAAAGGAAGACAGGGTTAGGACAGTCTCGCCCGTCGGCTCGTGCGTAAAGTTCACCTATTATCGGTAATCTTTTCACCGTTTGTCTTTGTGAATTATTATTCGACGCTGTAGCCTATTGTTTATAAGGAAAGGTGGAACGTGAAATTTTGAGCTTGCAATCACGCAGATTGATCTTAACTAATGACGGCAGAGGTCCAGCAGCCCCCAGCGCAGACTCCTGCCCAGAGCAGCCCGATGTCTGCTCCGGAGAAGCCGCACGGACAGACCGCGGTGATGGAGACCGCCTCCTCCACTACGAAAACCAAAAAGACTAACGCGGGGATCCGTCGACCGGAGAAACCCCCCTATTCGTACATAGCCCTGATAGTCATGGCTATTCAGAGCTCTCCGACCAAACGTCTGACGCTCAGTGAAATATACCAGTTCCTACAGAGCCGCTTCCCGTTTTTCAGAGGCTCATATCAGGGATGGAAGAACTCCGTGCGTCACAACTTATCCCTGAACGAGTGCTTCATTAAGCTGCCCAAGGGCCTCGGCCGGCCAGGGAAGGGCCACTACTGGACTATCGACCCGGCTAGCGAGTTCATGTTCGAGGAAGGGTCCTTCAGAAGGAGACCCAGGGGCTTTAGGCGCAAGTGCCAGGCGCTGAAGCCCATGTACAGCATGATGAACGGCCTGGGATTCAACCACATCCCCGAGTCCTATAACTTCCAGGGGAGCGGCGGGGGGCTATCCTGTCCGCCCAACAGTTTGTCCCTGGACAGTGGGATTGGAATGATGAATGGACACTTGGCAGGTAACATGGAGGGGATGGGTCTGTCCGGGCACTCCATGTCACACTTGTCGGCCAACAGTGGACATTCCTACATGGGAAGTTGTACAGGATCCGCTGGGAGTGATTATCCCCACCATGACAATTCCGCCTCCCCGCTGCTGACTAGCGGGGGAGTAATGGAGCCTCACCCCGTCTACTCGAGTTCAGCTTCGGCGTGGGCTCCGGCACCCTCGGCCTCACTGAATAACGGAGCTTCTTACATTAAGCAGCAGCCTCTGTCTCCGTGTAATCCAGGAGCGAACGCGCTGCAGCCCAGTTTGCCCACGCATTCACTGGACCAACCTTACCTGCACCAGAACGGCCACAGTACCACAGATTTACAAGGTAGGCTGAACATCATTATTTCATCAAGTTAATTCACTCGCTCCTGAATAACCATGGATAGACTGCAATATTAAACTGCAGCTGATTTTATCATAACCAATTGGGAAAGAAAATGTACTAAATGCACAAAGTGAGTGGGAAAAAAACTTTTTCTAATACAAGAATTCCTGTCTGTGTTCAAATATCAGTGTCTAATCAATTAAAGGGTCTAAACAATATTTCTGTGTTGGGTCCATCACGGTGATTTTGAGCCGTATCTCAAAATGTTATTTGCAGTGATATTGCATTTATTTTGCTGTCACTATTCATAGGGTCTATGGCAAAACGGGAGGAGAATTATAGTTATATTTTGCTGGTAAGGAAACTGAGGCAATTGAAAAAGACCAAGTAGCTTCTTCCAAGGAAGTTGAGTAGGCCTACATGCTTCTCAGATTTCCTGCCCACGATTTACTGGAATAGGACTTCAAATGTGCCTAACAAACAACGGGTTTGATCCTTGCACTGTTTCACCTAATAAATTCCTGGAAGTGGCAACAGGAGACATGGGAGGGCAAGTCTGTCGGGTCAAGTCTTTAGAGTCATGCCAATCTCGGTGCAAAAACAACAAGCGCGTCTGGAGCCAGTCTGCCTTGCCCCGGGGCACTAGCAGGTCCTATGGGACTGGCGTGCAAGGAGGCCACCGTCAATTAGGCCTCCAACTATCCCTCCCTCTAACACACTGGGCTGACTTCATTTGACAATGTTAATCGTGGCGGTTGAATGTGCACATAAAATGACCGTCCAAGTAGTAAAACAGGGTGAAGCCATATTCCACCCGCCTCTGTAAATTCCAAACCCAGTTTAATTGAAGTTATAATGATTATTAAATATCAGGCAATGTCCATTATAGGGCCACCTGTCAAAATAAGACAGGTGCGGAAAGAAAACAACTTAACACTCAATTGGATGAAATCTTTAGTATTATTATGCCCTGCTATATTGTGAAGCAGATCTGTTGTGATTATTATCCATGGAGTCCATACAGAATAAGCTGTCACATATTGACCTATATTTCTTATGATGAAATTTCTACCATGGATAATTAACAGTAGTCTATACGTATGCTTTGGTAGAAAGACTTATAATAAATAGTGAAAGCATTCACTTCATTTAGCTCAATACATTTTTTTCAAAGTCAATGGTAAATACTCTGAAATAGGCCTATTTATTCTATTCATCTGTAGAATGTGTTATTTATTTTATTCACAGTTAATAAAATACCTGTATAGGTCACGTGTGAATAACATTTCTGTTGCATTTCTAGGTATTCCTCGATACCATTCCCAGTCTCCCAGCATGTGTGACCGAAAGGAGTTTGTCTTCTCGTTCAACGCCATGACTTCCTCAGCGATGCATTCTCCCAGCAGCGGCTCGTACTACCACCACCAGCAGGTCTCCTACCAGGACATCAAGCCCTGCGTCATGTGATGGGGGGACAGGCCGCAGAGAGGGGACAGTATCGGTGACTTGAGCCATACACGACCGTCTGACCAGCACAGTGACCTGAAACACGAGAGCGAGAGAATTAACCACTGAAAGACAAAGGCCCCAGTCCTGGAAAAGCGCTCACTGCTGTCACCACAAGTCAAGGAAAACAAACTGGACTACCAGTAGACTGTTTTCCACACCAAAAAGAGACGGAAACAGACCCATCATGAAACAAGCACATCACAAAAAAGACTTGATGCCGGCGGGGTAGAAACTGGGCATATACACCCAGCTGCTGTTTGGTACTTAGTTCTGCAGAGCGGATGACTACCACTTTACACATTTGTAAATGTTTATTCATCGTGTTAAAGTAGGCCTTTGTAAATGCACATTTTAATTTTTTTTCCCGTCAGAAGTTTTACTCTTTTTTTTCTTTGACAAATTAGATTCAAGCTCTTTTTTGGACTCCCATACCAGCATTGACTTTTTAAATGAACAATAATGGACAGAATATATATATGTCCATATATATATATATATTGTGTAAAAGATGAAGGCACTTTTTTAAATAGCCTATAAGCGCAACTTTTTTATTTATTCTGAAGGCCTACGTATTTTAATTTTAGGCGAATTGGCCAAGGAGGAATGCTTTATTGGCAATATTTGTCAGAACGCTTATTATTTGTTTTAAAATGAAAATTGAAGATATAATGTAAGCACTGTTGTCGTTGTGTGTTAGATGTATCTAGACTTCCATTATTTTCAGCACTGTATACTTATATGATGTTAGGAACATTAGCGAGGGTCCTTAGGTTAGGACTAGTCTATAGGCTATATTACAACACACCATCTGTATGGAATTAAATATATCTGTTGGGCAGTTTAAGCCTAAAACTGACGAAACATAAGAGACATATTTCTATTTCTTCACAGGCCCATAAAATTAACTAAACCTAGAATACATTTTAGAGGAATACTATAAACAAATTACACCAAAAGGCTATGTCCCTATTAATATTATAGTGATACTCAGTGATGTATGGTATAAGGGTTTACTGACCTCGGCCTCATCATAACAACCGCCAACCTAAACAAAGGTGTTTTAAAACAACATCATGAGGCTGTATGCCTTTTTCTTTAAAATACCCTCTGTTCATGTAACGTACAGCAGTTTGATATCACTTACAATCATGTATATTATGAATTTATGTCATAAAGATTTACGTTAGACTGAAAATGCTGCACCTCTATTCCACAAATACAAAGGTGGGTAAACTGAGTGTTGGTGTGTTTTACCCTCCACTATCACTGGTGAAAAAGGTTAAAAAACACACAAAAAAACATAAAGTAATAAGCTACAAGGTCCCCAGTACCACACACACTTTAAGTCCCAATATAGTGTTTCAGAGATAGAGCCTTCTTGTGTTTCTATAGTCCATAAGCCAATTCAGAGAGGCCTAAGTTTAGCAGTTTAGCCAGTCACGCATGATGCCGGTATCACTGGTGAATTATTGTAAGTCTGTTGTCTTCACTTATCTTTATGAGTTTAGAGGTCACGCCTATTCCTGCAAACAGGCGTTAAATGAACAAATCTGATTTTCTTTCAAAAGCCTATTAATTGATGTAGACCTAAAATAAACGGTTTTAAAAGTGGAATGTAGCAATGCCTACTATGTAATAAGAGTGTATGCAGCAATTAAGACGAAATGAAAGACAGAGATCTCACCCGCATTTGGTTCCAGGGTGAGAAGCTGCAGGATCTGCCACTACACTGGTAGATTTACAACGAGGGTTTTCTGGCCAATTTTTGTGTCTGAAAAATATAGACTTGTTCAATACTTGTACTGGTCTAAATTCATCTTCATCTTCATATTCTAGCTGATATATTTAGCAGGTCTACCCAGAGCCTCTGATAGAAAAGTCTGTTTAATGAATAGTTCTGGGGGCACCTCAGTCTCTCACAATCTACACTAGAGGGTCCAAGAGATTGAAACCCCAAAACTAGGATATATATAAAAAAATGGTGCCATTGGTTTTAAATAAAGGATGCAGAGCTGACGTGTCTGCAGGAGTCTTTGTTTTTTAAATTGCTAAATACTGAAAAAAAATATAAGCCCATAAAACCAAATATATTTGCAGAGGCATAAGGATGTATAATCAAACATGCACACAAATTATTCCATTCTATGGAAGTGCATTATACCACATAACTTAATTGCGTATTAACATTAAGGCATGAGAAAATTTTCCTGCACAAAATGCTCTTCATCTGATTCCTTATTCATTTATATTTATGTATTCTAACAGCTGCAAAAATCACAATTGCTTTTGGCCAACCTCACTTTTATCAAATTCGCTGAATATACTATAGGCCACTGCAAACTATATCAATTTGATTTGGCACAAAATCTCTGTCTCTCAGAGAAGCCTATGATTGTGTGTTGAAAACAATAGCAGGTGCTCCTAATATAGAAAAACATGGTAGGCAGTAATGCATTTTGTGAGCATCAACATGGTTCACTCAGTCAGTCAGATTACTGTCTCCTTATGCACTCCTCTTGTAAGATATGTAATTTAAGATGCATATTCATTTTGATCTGTAACCCATGCTGGTGAGGCGTGTGTGCATAAGCAGATCTCTGTGTGAGCCTGTACCAAGCTGCGTTTTGTATTATTTGTTTAGCTTTGTTGTCTTGCAACATGACCACGAACTGAACCCCAGTGAAATTCCCTTGCATGAACATGCCATTGTGCATATGCGGCAGTAGGCTCAACAGCAGTGGGAGCATGCATTAGCAAACTGATGACATTAGCTGGGGTTCAGTACTTTGGCGGGGGTGAGATTCCTGGTGGGGCTCCACAGCTGTTCCCTAGCCAGGCCTGGATGACAGCTCCATAAAAAGCCTGAGGCAGATATGCAGCGTGCTCATCCCTCAGCACTGTCCAGACCTCACTGAAAAACAGGACACTTCTCTGGCAGAGCAGACCAACTCCCTAGTGGTCAGTTATCGGGTAATGTCCATCATGCAATGCCAGGCAGAAACATAGAAAGACATAATTAAAACATTAAATAGGGGAACACATGAAGGCTTTTGGTATTGAATTTGACTTGTTCCATAGGAACCAAGCCATACTACCACAGACCATCTTCAAAATAAGGCAACAGTAAACATGTCCTCCCAGAATGATGCAGACACCCCTTTGGCTCTCCAAGTGTTGTAATAATCAGACCAGTGGTGTCTGAAATACCATGTTTGAGTTAACATTTTAACCTTTAATATTGTGCCTTCACAAGTCCAATCAGAGTAATATTACGGATAGTTGGATAAATGTAGCAAATTTTGTTTAAATTGGACTTACAACATAGGAGTTACTGGTGTGGAGAGACCTCTGATGGACAGAAACAGCTCATGGCTCATGCTATGCTGTTGCATCTCTCCCCACCCAACTTCTTGTTACTCTTCATTGTACCTATCCAAGAAATAATTAAATGGGTAAAGGTGGACGTCCCACATTCCTTTAAAAAACTGGAAGACCTGGATAGAGCCTCAACCTGCACTAATACTAGAGAAAGTTACAGTAGCTGACAAGGAGATGCATTACGATTCGAGTTAATCTAGACACTCATTCTTTACAAACTGAGGTTGGTATCATACTCCCAAGTGATTTAGCCAGCCAGAATGCCACGAGCAAGTCATTTTACAAACAAAACTACAAAAACAATGTTTGAACTCCATAGTTTTATTACAGAAAATATTCTGGAGAAAAAAAACAGAATATTACAGACCTTTTACATTGCCTGAATTCTAAATGAAGGATCCTGTAATGCAATTATGTCTAAATTCCTATTGCTCCACTATAATACTCAGACAGACAGGCCTGTCTAAGACATCTCAAAGCTATGAACTAAAGAGTTTTTTACTGGGTTAGGTTTCCCAGAGCTTAAACATCAGCCAGAGGACATGCAGGGAATCACTATTAGTAGTCAATGACACTTGGGTGAGGAAACAAAATGTATTGAACACTGGGTTTAAGAGAGAAATAACTTAACCACTTACAGATATGAGGGCTCTCAGAAACACAGCCCAGGGTGTGTGTAAATAAAACAAGACAAAAAGTATTGTATAGACAGTCCAAAATTGGATGTACATCCTTTGCAAATGAAATGTTTTAATGAAATTCCAATTTTATTAAAAGTGCTGATGCTGCAGCATATTTCATTTATTCAGAATTTGTTTATTATGCCCATTAGAATGAGCAGTCACTTCAGATGTCTGAGGTTCATATAACTGTAACAAGTCCAGAGACAATAGAAACAAACTAAACTCTGCTTAAGGCATTTAACATGGCTCCACATGTAATATCATTGCTATTACTACTGAGGCTTTTCATGCGTGTCACCGCTACTCTCTGATGGTGTCGATTTCGGTTTTGGAGCTTCTGTTGGTCTGGGCCTCCTATTGGGAAGGCCAGGCCTCCTGCCCCCCCTCTGGCTCTTGGCCAGCTCAGCCTGCAGACTGTGGCCATTCAGAGAGAGACCCTGCAGAGCCTCAAGGGCCCAGTCTGCAGCCTGAGGGTCAGTGTAGTCCAGGAAAGCCCTGTGCTGAGCTCCCTGCCAGGTGAGCCTCAGTGGCACTGCCTCCCTCTCCCGGAGGGCAGCCTTCAGCTCACTGACCCGTAGCCCAGCAGGGATGCCTCCCAGATAAACTGTGGTTACACTCGGGGGGAACTTTCGTTGAGACATGGATTCACTTTCCCCCTCCTCAAGGGCCTTCTCTTTCCACTTCCCTCCACTTTTTCCAATCATCCCCTTTCCTCCCTCTTTGCCTTCTCCCCCACTACCCCGCCTACCTTCTACCCTTCCATCTTCCCTGTCCTCTCCTTTGCTTTCTTTCCTCACTCTTACTGGCCGCCGTCTAGGTTTCTGTTCTGACTCCACTCTGTTCTCCTGTTTGGATTCTCTTTCAGCATCTGGCTGCGTGGTCCGTCTTGGCCGCTGTCTGGTCTGCCTTTTGGGCTTATGATCAGCCTGAAAACAAGACTCTCCTGCAGCAGGCACCATCCCCAGCATAACATCCTTGCCTGCCTGCTCCTCCAGAGCAAGAAGCTTCTTCAGGACCGGGATCTTCTCCAGCTTGTCTGTGTCCAGCTGAAGACACAAAACTGGACAGGCTCAGTAAGGCTGAAGGAGGGTCACAGATAGCATAAAGACAGCCCTGCTCTGAGCCATGCAGCATGCCTGTGGATGAGTTAAATGAGTAGTGTGATGACAACTGACAGACAAATTCATTGGTGTTACTATATCCTGCTCAGACTATGCTATAGTAATTATACAACTAATTAACTAACTAACTAACAAACTAACTAAGTATAATTGCATGTTATTAAATATGCTGAACACAGGGGAAAAGCCAAGCCTGCTCATACTGTATATCAAGTTATTATGAAAGGATCAAGATTTGTGCAAAACAATAACCGACATAACTCATTCATGCCAACATCAGAGAAGAAATAGCAAAGAGAAACTGTATTAAAGCCTGCTGATAACCTAGGTCACTTATCTTTATGGGGGTGGGATATTTCACTTCCCCTGTAGTTAAAAATAAAGAATGCTCTCTTGATTTCTCGGGTCTCAGAGTGTCTTGGAGGGCTTTGATGGTGACCGGTGTTGTAAAGGATATACGGGGCTATTGTTTTTTACACCGGCCTGTTTGGCCTGTCCTTCCACTGGCCCTACAGAGCCAAGCTGGCTGGGCAGAGGAGCCTTTGATGATCAGGCATGGCCTTCCTGCCTGTGAGGTCACTGGGTCCTGTTTACTTGCATGCATGTCTTAAAGGATACAGAGCTTATGTAGAAACTCTCTAGATGTTAGGAATAAACCCCACACCATCTCCAATAAAAGAGCAATTTATAGGTGGGAAAGACTCAACTCTTGCCCAGAAACATGTTTAACAGCTGATTTATAGTCATTTTTATTAGAATATATCAAAGGCGAACTCTTTAGGTGAAGTTAATGTCACAGAAAAAATAATTCTAAGGTTAAATTTGGTTACACGCATGAACAGTTTAAGAATAAAGGGAATAAGCAGGAGGTTAATTATGTACTAAGTGCAGCACTTTCAGATGTTAACTTACATTAGGCATACAGTACAACTAACTCAATTAGTAGAGTAACACAGTCACTATTACTGTAAATGCACATGGATGTAGATGAGTCATCAGGAAAGAGGTGTTTTCACACATGTCCATTAGAGGGCAGTATCACAAAGGATAGGGGTTAAATGTTTACGTCGACATGACAGGTGACCAGGGGGAGTGTGGGCGATGGAACAAAAATGGTGAACTGGTGGATTGCCTTTATTAACTGTAATATTAATATGGTTGCATTGTTTTGTTTTAATCATCTCTGCCATTTTAAACTTCCTTGTTCTGTGATTGTGCACTGACATTCTTGTAAAATCCACATTCAATTCAAACACACTTGAAAGTTGAATCAAAGTCTGAGCTTTAAAGGACCTCACCAGAGGAACAGGAGTTGTGTTATAGACTTACCACTACACACGTCAAAGAAATGTTCTTTCACTTTACCTTAGCCCAGATGATACCCGGTGGCTTGGGGCGCTGGCACTCTGTTTTAATAACCCTAGTGGGCGTGAGGATGTAGTCCACAGTCAGGTCGTGATCTTCCATCAGTGCCTCTGGGACGTCCACAACCTGTAAGTGCAAATACAGAAGTAAAGAGATGAATTAAATGTGAAATAAAGTGGCCACAGTACCAAACTACATTATTGTAGAGATAAACCAAACCACAAACTTGCCCAATGACACATTTTTTTGTATCTTTTTGCTCTTATCACTTTGTCATATGATACATTGAGTTACAGTTGAACTAGCTTTAATTAGAGTAGATGTTTACCTGCATCAGATTAGTGAGAGAAAATGAACAAATAAGAACATTTGCATTTACCATTAAAAACATTCAAAACAAACGGATTTTGAAAAGGTAAAAAACTATTTTCATTGCAGGTAAATGCAACTAGAATCACTTCATTCACCCGATGAATGATGTGAAATAGACTGAAAACAATAATTGCCATTTTATTTATTATTTTTCCTGTTAATGAGGTTCTTTACCAAAGCACCAATCTGGGAACCCAGAGGCTCAATCAGTCTGACGACCGTCTAAGCCTCTGGGATCGCCGGCCACTAGTTTTGGTTTATCCGGTCTAGCCAGGATATCCGGCCACCGATCATTTAGGTTTTACGGTCATTTTTTATATCAAACTTTTGCCATATCCTGTCGGTAAGCAAGCCAACACGTCGCGTTTGTCAAGCAAATATGTTAAACAAAGCAATAATACTGAAAAACGGTCGGCGGATGCCCGGTCCCCAGAAGAGGAAGTTGCTATCCGCGGGTCCTATTTCGTCCCATTGATTTGTTTAATGTAATGATTTGTTTAACTTGACTAACGCGATGTGTTAGCTTGTTTGCCGACAGGATATGGCAAAAGTTTGATATAAAAAATGACGGTAAAAGCTAAAAACTAAAAACTAAATAATCGGCGGCCGGAA
>CABFOS010075855.1:0-10982 GCA_900660315.1 Diretmoides pauciradiatus | reverse complement strand
TGAAATGGTGTCAGATGCAGTCAGTCAGTACCCTCTTATGTAGAATCAAGTTCAAACTGATCTGCCTGAACTTGATTCTACATAAGAGGGTACTGACTGACTGCATCTGACACCATTTCATATATGTGATTATGTGTTGTACCTGCACATCTCAGGTGGCGACAGACAGAGCCTGGACAGTGGATACAGCCAGAGGGACAGCATGAGACTGGAGGAGAACGGCCTGTCTTACAACGGACCTTTCTGTGGCCGCGCAGTGGTCCACACTGACTTCACCCCGAGCCCATATGATGTGGAGTCACTGAAGCTCCAAGTGAGTCCCGGAGGAAGTCCTCAGTATCTCTGCTTCAGCCCTCAGCCATTTCTGCTGACAAGCTTGTTAACAGTGTGTTTCTGATGCTATTCATGAAGGCACAATTTAAGCTACAAGGCCACTACTGAGTACTTGTTTGAGAAATAATCTAATTTCTGAAGTGATTCTGATTCATGCGATGAGAATGACTGAGACACGTGCAAATTATACAATGAGAACATTCTTTCAATGGGGTGATAATGTTTGATGTTGATGTTGAATGATTTTGTTGTGTGGCATTATCAAGCCGGGAGGCAATTAATCACTTCGACTCATCAGGGTCATGCGGTCCTTTTTGACTTCTTCATCCTTTCTTTATCTTTGGTGGTGACATCATCTTAATGTATTCATGCATCACCTCTCTTACAGAAAGGTGACATCATCAAGATCATTGAGAAGCCTCCCGTGGGGACCTGGTCGGGGAAACTCAACAACAAGATGGGCTCCTTTAAGTTCATCTACGTCAACATCCTACCTGATGACAGTCCCCCGGCCAGGAGGAAACGCTGCCACAGCAAGACCAGCCGATCCAAAGCCAAACCCAAATCCCTGGAGGAAGTGCTGGAGAGCATTGGCCTGACTGTAAGACACCCTCTAAATGCATCTCATCCTGTGATCGAGCAATACCTGACTAATATTTGTGATAATGTAACCCTATTCTGTATTTCAGGAGCTGAGTTCTTTGCTGTCCATGCATGGATTCCAGAGCTTGGAGGATTTCGGAGGGCTGAAGGAGTCTCACCTTAATGATCTAAACATCACCGACCCAGAGCAGCGCGCCAAGATCCTGAATACCACTGAGCTGCTGAGAGACTGTACGTTCACATCCACACATCACACTGCACTGCCCATCCTCTATCATAATGATCATGTTCCCCAGGCAAGCGATGAATAAAACACTTCAAATCCAGTCTTTCAACCAAAGCATGAGAAAATGTCCCACCAAGTCACTCCTTACCATTCAGATATTAAATTCAGAGTCATTTTGTCACGTTCAAGCCAAGTGGCTGTAGGGTGTGTTTTATGGTATCATCGGATTTTCCTCAGCTAGCTCATTAGCCACATTTTATATGGCTCAACATTCCACTCACAATTTGCAGTTATGCCCACTCGCCTGTAGGAAATCTGAGTTTTTCCTCAGAAAGGCTTTGATATCTGAGCTCATCTGCCCTCCAGACAAGTCATTAGATTTAATTTTAACACCTGTCCTGTAGCAATAGCTATGCTTTGAATACAGTTTATGGATACTCGTTAGCCCTGTAGCTGCAGTAACACACTTCCACATGTTAATTACTAGAAGCTACTTGGATCACATCGGTGCTACAAGGCTGAAGAAACTGAATACTGGTGTTTTATATGATTTAATAAGCAAATATAAGCAGGGCTTAAAAGATTAGTACTGTCCTGCTTATTTACAGCTTACAGCCTTTTGAGTTTCCCTCTGAAGTGTTTGAACAGGCTGAGACACCTACTAGACTAAGACTTTTTTAAACATGTATGGATTGTAGAGCCATTTTCTAACTGTCTTTGCCTCACTCAGCTGAAGATGAATCAGACCAAGATGAGGAGGACAGATCTGGGGGTGATGTCAAGGAACCGAGGGATTCAGGCTGTTTTGAGAGCTCAGAGAACCTGGAGAATGGACGCGAGGAACCAAAGATAGAAGAAGAGCCCCAGCACGAGGGATCAGAGGAGCAGAACCAAGAGTCAGATAAGAAAGAGCAGGAATCAGAAGAGCAGGAGCAGAACCAAGAGGACCAACTGGATTCTGTGCAGGAGCAGCTGCAGGAGTTGACTGTGGATGAAGGTTCCTGAGAAGTGAGGGGGGAAACCCTGGAACCCCACTGGAACCTGGTAGCTGACGGAAATGTAATGCCATTACCAAAGAGCTCTGGTTGTTCATTGTAAGATGATGGAAGCATAATGTAAGGATCAAACATGAATATGAAATGGAGTTTCTTTTCAATTGTGATTGCGTCAGTTTCCTCCTTTGCAGAACAGTAGGTTTGTATCATCTGTGAGCCTACGACTGCACGGTAACCTGCTTGTTATGGCTGAGAAGAAGACCTGGGTGGTGCGAGCAGGATGGTTTCTCTTTTAATCTGTCACTTCTGAGTACAGTTTTGAATGAATTATGTGTTATTTGGGATCAAGTACGTTATGACATGCTGTTACTTGTTACTGAGGTATGGCAATATAACACGTCGTATTGTTTGTGGTGGTTATGTCCTTCTCTCCATTATGTCTTTGTGTAGCTTAAAAAATGTATGTTATGCATTATGAACTATGAATGTTCAAATGTTTTCAGCCGTTCTTCATGTGACCATTTTGATATCGGTACGTTAGTAGTAGTAGTAGTAGTAGTAGTAGTAGTAGTAGTAGTAGTAGTAGTAGTAGTAGTAGTAGTAGTAGTAGTAGTAGTAGTAGCAGCTATTTTGTACATATAAATGCCTTGATTGTCAGCTGATGACAAACCTGCTCTGCTTTAGTTATGACTTTTTACATTTCATTCTGTTTGAGTTTGTTTGTTACATTTGTTGTTTGTTGTTGTTGTTGCAAGAGGAAGTTATGAAGGTGTTGACTTTGTTGTAAATACAATTTGAATAAAAATTTCATGCAGTACGTTTCACCTCATCTTTCATTACATTATGTCAGAACCGACGTCTGATTCAGAACAGTTAAAAAAATGAAGGACAAGAAATAATAATAATAATAATAATAATAAGACAATATTGTTTATTTACCAGACACATCGATCATGTAAAAAGAAGTGAAGTAAATTGAATGAAATACATATATAATCACAGTGTTATTACTAAACAAAGTGAACATAAATAAATTCCATCCATGGTATAGTATTGTATCTGTATACATGATGCAATGTAATAGATCGATCAGAGCATTCAGATCTGACCCTTTCATGTAATTTTAACATAGAAATTATACATACAAATATGAACAAATGTTGAGTTTTCTTCAGCTTGGTAGCTTACAGTCATCTTAGAGATGTAACCCCATAGAACTAATATCTATGGGTCAATAGTCCCAGTCAAAATTATTTTAAAACCTTCATACACTGGAATTCAACAAACATCCCATAACTTAGGGACAATCAATCACATACATTCTTGCTTCTCGGTGACAGCAATGCGATAAAATACACTAAAACTGTCTTCAAATACTTTCCAGAGTGAAACCCACCATTCAGCTTTGAATATTGTTCTTGGGTCAGTGTCGCTTTACATCATGAAAAGCTCTCATTGGAAATTCAACATTTCGTGGGAGGGTTTTTTACATGAACATTCAGCAATTACCCTTCTACACAGAAACAATACTGTCACCCACTTCCCAGGGAAACGTGTTAGTTTTCTCTCCAGTTCCTTAACTGGCTGAGTATAGTGAAAGTAAATATGGGTTAAATCTTTATCTAAAAGCATCCAATAAAAGTCATTCTTAACAAATTGCTTCCAATGTTCCACTCAAATCATAATAAGTTAAATAATACAGTTGCCATTGATCCCAGCAGCTGAAATGAACATTTCCAGCACTCTGGTTACAATGCAGCCAATGTTTTGGGATCTTCAATGAATTCTTTCGGAGTTACAATAATTGTCTCTATTGTGTCTTCAGTAAATTGACTCGGGCCGATCTCAGGGTCTAATCAACAATGACACTGTTGTTATACTAGATTTTCTATACAAGTATATTTCACGAACATTAACTCTGTCTTGCATACGACACAACGACTAACACAAACTCTCGCTATCAACTAGCATCACATTTAGATTTACCTCGACCGTCTCTCCTTCTCTGTGTGTCCCCTTCAGTTATCTATGCGACCAAAACAAATTCTCAAGCCTCAATGAATGCCGCGCTCCATTGGATGTGAAATGCACAGATTTATGAAAAAGGAGAAGAAATGTACATCTCTCATCTTGGGCGTAGGAATAACTGTCGCAGCGAAAACGCAAGGAAAGGAGAGAATAGTGTTAAGCATGAGAGAGATTTGTTTCAAAGCAGGGGAGGTTATTGTGGCAGAGAGGAAAGGACAGCAGACCTCAAGGAATGATTAGTTCTGGTGTGATTTGCAGGAGGTGTTGAAGCTCACAGGAAGAATTATTAACACTGGCCACACACTCGAAAAACAACAAACCTGACTGCCATTGTTCCTTCTCACCAATCAGCTGGAGGGTTTGTAGTATGTCTAGCTACTTAAACTATGTACAGTTGAGCAATGGCTTGGCTTCTTTTTTGCTTCTCATAGTCTAATCGGTTGTGTATGAATGTTGACATTTCTCATTAAACACTGTATGTGTCTGTGGTTTCGAGCAAATTCGAAGGGCTTCTCTGCGGTCGACCTTAGTTGCATTTGATAGTGCAACTGTTAATGATAAGGCACTGTTACTAGTGTTTACTATCAACAGCAATCAGGCCTTTTCTCTCATACACACCAGGACACTGGCAAAGCGTCTCCTCAATATACTGTACACACTCTACTACAGTTTCTATTTCAGAGCACCAACACCACTCTACATCTTTGACGATATAAAAATGGAAGTACAGCTGTTGATCCGGATCAAATCAATCAAAAGATGCAAATAACAACAGTACTGAATGCAGCAATATTAGAATACAAGGTAGATTTTTTACTTTACTGGAGGTGCTTCTGAGATATTGACTTTCTATCTCAGCTGAGGATTTGCATGTCCTCCCCCTACCTAGACATCATTGTGTACAGACAGACATATGCTTACGAAGGGGTGTTACCCTTGTATCCACACTAGTCAAAAATCTGCTTGGCCAGTCTTCCCATGAATTGCATAGGGCATGTAATGTGTGCACTGGATCAACTGAAAATGGACTGTATGTGTGATCAAAGATGTACACATCCAGAAGGAATATTGTCTTTGTCAGACACTTGCAATCCTAAGAGTATATTTGAACTGGCCTTTCACAATAAATGTCATTATGCTATATTAAATAAAGAAACAGTAGCATTGACCATCAG
The DNA here is from genome assembly GCA_900660315.1 of Diretmoides pauciradiatus. Taxonomy (NCBI): domain Eukaryota; kingdom Metazoa; phylum Chordata; class Actinopteri; order Trachichthyiformes; family Diretmidae; genus Diretmoides; species Diretmoides pauciradiatus. Next base: position 5,622 of record CABFOS010075855.1, on the reverse strand, counting down.
AGCATACCGGCAGGCAACCTGTGGGCTCGTTGTATGCTTGGAGTGTTTTTTTTGCAGTTCTTCCAGCAGTTTCCCCCACTGTGTCTTTCCATGCAATGTTCAGGGGACAGAGGAAGCTGCTGAATTCCCATTACATGTAGATTGCATCCCCTCCCACAGGACTGAGAGTCAATCAAATGGCTCTGCAGCCACTGCTTGGGAGATAAGGGAAGAGGAGGGGCTGCAACAGTAACTCCGCTTTTATGGTGGAATGTAGGGCAGAAGTCGAAGAATAACTGAGTCACCCGCACAGTAGTCAGACATTGATTATTAATGTTCCACTTCCCGATAATGCAGGAGGCAGGAGGAGTGGCTATTGGAGGGACCAAGAAGAAGTCCCCCCCTTCATGCAGCTAGTGGGTCTTGTCCTTAACGATGGATGTTTCCGCATCAGTCTCGGGCGATGCCAGGGGCGGTACCTTGGGAGCAGGTGACTCCTCCTCCTTGGGGGAGGGGGTCTTCTCCGAGGCAGCGATGCTGGGCTTGGCATCATCAGGTGTGTGCTCATTAGGGATTAATGGAGCCGTGGTTTTCTGTAGGCAGAGAATTGCATGCGACAGAGAGGCAGATACAATAAGAGCCCCTGATGACGACATGGACCCCGGCGAAGGCATCACACAAACAAAGGCAAAGCTGGAAAAATAATTCATTTAATAGAGACTTGGTCTTCCCTAACTAATTAGATAATCTTAAATGTTATATAATGCATAACTAATGTCATGGCTATTCACAGGGATGTCAGGGATCTAAGCACAAATATTAAATGAGTCAAAGGATTATACACAGGTAGACAATGGCAACTGTAGAGAGAGGCACAAAACGGCTCCATATCCATGAGTCACAAGGTGGATTATCAATAGAACAGGAAAATGCTTTCTACTAACAGCACATTATTCTCCTCACACACCTCTCACCCTCTCACTGTTCCCTGCCTGCTCTGTACAATATTCAGTGTCTTGCAGGCTGGAACCATTTTAGAGCCAGATAGACACAAGTGTGTGGAGGGGGGGGGGTATGCGAGTGATGATGAGTGTGTGTGTGTGTGTTATCTCCAGTAATCTATGTCCTCCTATGTTTCAACAAAACCTCCAGTGGAATTAAAATCTTATTTGTGTTTGGCATTTGGTCCCTCTGAGATGTGTAGAAAGATAAATGTGTTGCCATCCTTCAAAGCTAAGTGACAGGAAGTGAATATAGGGCACTCTCATGATGTGGCTTGACACCACACCAAAATAACCAGCTAAATTCAACTTACCTTGTACTTCTGTTGCTTGTCTTGTTTACTAGAGTAAGTGTACATTCAAAATAATCGATATTCCTATGGATCATTCAAGTTGAGTTGTTTTTTTGTTGTAATTTATCTTTATTAGTCATCTCATTTACACTGTTTCCCCATAGGCCTCTGCTGCAGCTGCCCCAAAGCTGTTGCTGAGTTTCTAAATACATTATCTTTAGATGTCTTTCACTTCCACACTTCAGTTCCAAAAAGAAGAAAGTCTGATGAAATAACAACGTGAAAATTCAAAGCCGTCCTTTAGCCAGGACAGTTTGAATGATGCATGACCACGCAGAGCGGGTCAAAGGTGAAAAATTGAGGCGTTGCATTAGTGATGTTGCCTGCCAGCAAATTCAGTTCAACATTCTGCTGAAGTCAAAAGCGTATGACTGTGGAGGAGAGGAAGGCGAGAGAAATGATTTAATATGGTGGCTGTGGGGTTTATTCTGGCTCAGAGAATCCAATAAGACCAACAACTTCTTTCACTTGATGATTCTCACATCACTAGTAGCACAGTTTTTATCTGACTGAACAAGGTAAATATGAGAAACCACAAGTTATGGCCTTTTATCACACCACACCAAAAAAGCCATGCAACACAAAATTATTTTACTTTTTGGCCTGCATCGGCCTTTAGAATTTAAAATTGATATTAGTCAGTATTCATCTGTACTAAAAACCACATCTGTTTTCAAAACTGTTGTAATGACGTTCTGATGAACTGCTGTCACGCGAGTGGCAACTTAGTATTGAGACACAGCGCTCTGCGTGCAACGCTGAGAAATAACAAAGCCACAAAGAACAGATAGTCTGTAAACCAGAGCACCAGAACAGGGTTTGCCTCTTCAGTTCCTGTGTGGCCATGTGACTTCCTCTCAGGCTCTAGGCTCCATTCCGTTGCAAAGGAGGGCAGTTCTGTCTTCCTCTCTGTTTTATCTGAATACTTTGGCTGTGACACCGGAGTGACAGACATCCTCAGCGTTTTACATTGGTACACATCTCACCACCGCTTTGGCCAGAGATCTCAAGACGACTAAGGAAAATGTTGAGGCGAAGGACTTCCAATGCCTCAGAGAAAGAGCAGGTGCAGAAGAAGAAGGTGAGCGTTGTTTTGGTTGTTATTGTGTTTAGGGGGGAGGGAAGATGGGGTAAAGTGACCCTGGCACAAGATGAGCCTTTATAAATACACATTATGGACACTATGGAAAGAGTGCTGTTGAACCTGGTTTAGAAACACTTAAGTAATGATGCTTACAAGGTGGCTCCTTTACAGAAACTTCCTCTGTTTGATGCTTGTGCAGCTTTTTTGTCACAGGATGTGACGCTTGGTGAAACTGAACATAAACACATAATGAAACTTAATGCTCAGCAAGATTTATATTGGTAAGGTGATGGGAGATTATTAAACTAATGTGTTTTTAGTGAATATCTTTTGAATGTGCCAGCTTTAATGTGCCCGACCCCAACACCCCCACACCCCCACACACACAAAAAGTGCTTTTATTTAAAACATGTACTCTTTTAGAAAACTGAAGTTCCTCTAATATGGTTGAGTGAGTCATTGCTGCAGATGTAGTTTGAGTCAGAATACACTTTGTTGCTTCTGGCGCCTTTGCGTCTCTGCCTGCCTACGCTTGACACCAGCGCCCTCATCTTCTAGCCACATCTCTTCTTCTGTGGTCTGATTCAGGCCTCATCATTACACATCTCATTGCCATCATCCCTAACACATAGTTGTCACCAGCAATAATTAAGCCTGAGGACGTCCTATGGTTTGCAATTATGAGCATTAGTAAAGACGAGTTATTTGGGTCCATGGAGGGGAGGAGAACTGCAACAGAAAAAATAATTATTCTCCTGTCTCGTAGTAAAAGTAATTCTCTCATTTGTATTGGTGGATATTAATTCTTCAGCCTAGACACAGACACAGACCATCAACCGCTGAGGTTGACTGGATGTCTGCAATGATTGGCTGCCAGCAGTTGCTCAAGCTGTGCCTGCTTCCTGTGGTTTCAACCAAGAGCCAAGAGAGATGGGTTGAGATAAGGTGATACACAGTGACGCATGGTTATATGGAAAAGTTTACCCAAGACTTCTACCTAAACCAGTAGGAACTCCACTGAGTAATTTTCAGCAAATTATGAAAAGAGCCTCTCTGAGAACATATCCAGTGTTGACTCCAAAACTTTGGGTGTAGGAGATTTCAGACCAGTCAAAAGATCAGTCTCAAAATAAATGAATGCAGTTGGCCCTAAACTAAAAACACACCTCTCCATGTTGGCATTCAGTGGCATTTACATCTTTTCATGGTGACTTCTGTCATTTTGCTTTCTTATTAACCCTTATACTTTATAATGTCCCTGTTCCCATGGGACTCATGATGAATCTTATATTGTCTTCTGAATACATACTATTTGTGATAAGGAAATTGCGTATCCCCGTGCTTCTTTTCCTTTGTGTTGAACACGACTGCAAATGACTTTTGCTTCTTTTATTCATTTATCAAGAAAGGGAGGACAAATAGGACTTTTAGAAATAACTTAACATCTGCAAAGGAACTTGCTGACCTAGACTGAACCAGATTGATGACTCTTTATCTTTTAATGGCTGTGAGGTGAGAAGCCCGGGCAGTTAGGCGCTCTCAGTGATCCATGTGATCCATGCTGAAGATTAATTTTATGAACATGGTTGGGGAGATAAGGACATGGTCTAAACAACCAACTGATACGTTTCTATGGGCTGTGTTGGCTATGCAAGGCTTGTGATTTAATGTGGCTCTTGGCTTTTGCTGGTATCCTCATATTACAACTGTATAGCTAGTGTATGCTTCTCTGGACCTGCTCTTTACGATTTCAAATGAATGCACTTCACAATGTGTTTTACAGCTCAGCCTGCAAAGATCCGGCAGCTTCAAGGATTTCATGAAGTCCAAGCCCACCTCCCCTGTTGTGACCGATAAGGAGTTTACACTGGAAGAGACAGTAAGTTGGATTGTTGTACAGCATCATCAGTCATCAGTTATTCACTCATCTAGTCAGTGATTCACCCACTTGCTGTTCCTCTCAAACAAACAAACACACGCACACTCAAACAGACGCACGCACACATGCCTGTTTTGAAAAGTAGAAGTAGCTATTTTATCACTCTTTTGTTCTGAGTTCCTAGATAGCAGTTCCTCCACAGATTGCATCACTTGTTCCTCAATACGCTAAACACCAAGCTCCCAAAATCACATTGTATATCCAGAAGTGGCCAAAGGGCACAGAGGGCGAGCAGAAATTAGTTCACAGGTTTGGGGCCATTACAGAAGTGCACAGTTCATGTTTCCCGAAAACCACCAAAACCAGACTGTTGGTCATGTTTGCAAACATCAACATGTTGAATTTAACCAGGGCCTTATGTTTTTACATATTGTCACTGGAAGTTGGAAAACAAGTAAGTTAAGAGGTTTAGAAGAAGAGAGGAAGTAAGAAAGAGGATGGCGCTGAGCTTTGCATTAAGCCACATGCAGAAGCCAGATGACAGAAGCACTCAGACAGGATGTCCTCTGGTGGGAGTTAGTCAAGCAGAGAGGCTCTCAGACAGACGGGATGGTTGACATTGTCTCATACAGTGCATTTGGTGACGTTAACTGGCTCATAAAAAATGATTGCACCATTAGCTTTGACTTCTGAGCCTACAGTCATTGTTTAGTGAATGGTTATCTCTGGTGCTAATGTCTGGGTACAATAGTGTGCTTGTGTGTGCGTGAGTGTGTGTACGTGTGTGTGTGCGTGTGTGTGTGTGTGTGAGTGTGTGTATGCATAAACTACAAATACAAATAACCACTAGGCCTGTAGCTTGTGTTGTGCAAATGATAGTGAGGAAGTTTCTACTAAACAGTGATACTTGTCGCAAATGTGTGAAGGGTGTATCCATGTGTGTGTGTGTGTGTGTGTGTGATACTGAGTAAAATGTGTACAATAGCTTGGTTTCACTTGACGTCACGCCGCTGCGTTCATAATTCAGGTGGAGGTCAGGAAGTAATTTGCTAGCTAGCCTACCGTTGTGAAAATGCCAGTGTGTTGTGTCGTGTACGGTTGTTCCAATCGATCCAACCGAGAGATAAACAAGAGGTTTTACCGAGTGCCAAAGGCTATCGTCCATAAAGGGGAGAAATTAAAAAAGCTAACCGAAGAACGCAGGAAAAAATGGCTTTCAAACCTACGTCTGCGGTCGGGAGGAGCTAGTTATGTCCATCGCCTCGACAGCAGGCAAATCATATAAATCAGGAGAAAAGTCGCTCTTCTTCAGCCGAAAAGGATCGT
>CABFOS010075854.1:6776-23619 GCA_900660315.1 Diretmoides pauciradiatus | reverse complement strand
GGGTAAAGCCTTGACAACTTGAATGAAACTTCACACAAAGAGCAAAAACTCGGGGGGACAAGAGAAACGCAACACCGTACAGTAGCCCGACCTCCTCCAGCTACCATAGACACGTATGCACTAGATACCGGGCGTGGCCGCCTCGTCGCACAAAGCCAGAAATAAAGAGGGAAGCTATTGCTTTCAGCAGCAAGACCCCCAGGTGACCTTCTCCAGCGACCCCAGCATGACCCCATACCGAGGAAGGATAGAAGCAAAGCGCCTGGTATCACTGCACAGGAGTCGAATGCACAGAGACCCTGCCACAATAGCTAGAAAGGAAGGCGCTGTCATTGTATGTTCGCATTAATCAGCTTGAAGGTGACAGACTCAGTTCTTGGGTCCATGTGCTCACCTTAAAGGTCTGCTTCAATATGCCGGCACACTAATATTTCAATAGTTTTCTCCAGCTACACTCTCACTCTGAAGTCTGAAGTCTTTGGTCATCCGTGTATTGTTTTTGAACCATCCCTCCACAGCTTGTCTCACAGTTTGTCTGTTTCAGGTCACATAGAGGTAAAGGTGCATAGCTCCGGGGTGCAACTGTACTAGCACTAGGCTTACACTATGGAATGTGTCACATCAAGTTTTAATACTGGCTGAGGATGGATGCTTGGGGAAATTGAATCATTCCCACCCTCAATAAAAGTAAAATTAAGTACAAAATAATAATGGAATATCAATGGGCACAGAAGCTAGATTTGAAAGCAACATTTGAAATATACAATTTATTTCATGCACTCCATATTTTACATTCGACAGCTTGTACACTAGGCAGATCCTTTCCATCTTAACTCAAGTGTAAACTGTTATCTTTTCTGTTTAGATCCAGATATGTGACAGCTAACCCCAGTGCGCCATATAACCCCATATGAATCCTGTCCTATCTGTGTAAATTTTCTGACATGTCACGCTGCGTTTTGTCCACAGTTGACCTGGAGCACATGAGGACAGTGAAGGCTGACAAACACCAGCGCTTCTGCCAAGAGAACAACCTCATCAGTCACTTCGTATCGGCCAAGTCGGGGGATTCGGTTAGTACCAGCTAACTCGAGTCACATCAGAAGTGTTGAGCCAACAGGAGAAAAACAAAAATTCACTGTCACATTTTGAGTTACCAAAATGGTTGAGTACAGAATGACTTTGGTAAGAATCTGATTGTATAACCACTCTTGTTCTTTTCAATCTTTCATTTCCATTTCTCTCATTTCCCCCTTGCTCCTGGCTTCAGGTGGACCTGTGTTTCCACAGAATTGCTGCTGAGATTCTCGGTGTGAAGCTCAACAAAGCAGAGATAGAACAGTCCCTGGTGAGTTAAGTCATATATATCTATATATATACCCTATATATATATATATCAAGCTCTTTCGCTCAAAGTTCAGAAAACGTCTTATGCAGCTGTCTCTCAAACAGCTGTCTCTCAAGCCATATCGCATCTTGTATGTCTACTCACTAGCTGCCAGACAAATGCTGTTAAATTTCCACCGGGGCTGTGGTTTGTTCACAACCAGCCATTGCTGAGCGGTCATTTTGTACCTAAATTATAATTGGCTGGTAAAATAGTGAAAGTGGCTGGGGACGTCATCAGTTGCCTCCTAACATAATACGTAACACAAGGCTGAAACGTAGGGGAGGTCACAGGGAGTGTGCTAGCCAGGTCAGTGGAGGTCACCACAAACTGTAAAGGACCTTTTGTTGTGTAAACATCAGCTTGTTATGTCTGACTCCTGTGAAGGTCTACCTGCCACTGACACTGCCCATCTGTAAATAGACCCACGCTGACCATGTTAACGCGTGAAGCCAGAGGTTAAAGGTAGGCAGTCTTGAGGGTGAGAAGGTTAGGATCGGCTGTCTGATTTATGCGGTTTATCTCCCACCATCATGGGCCAAAACAGCGTCTCTGCTCGCCAACCAGGCCAAAGTGCCCCATGGTGGCAGCTGTGGGATTTACAGGGTCACCTCCCCCAGAAGCATTAATCCTGGGTCTGATATGACCAGTTGGTGCCACACTGGCTGGGTAGCGGCTGATGAGCCCAGGGGCTATGGAGAGGTCAGGACCTCCAGAGAAGGGAGAATACATTAGGGAAGGACTGGCCACATTCTCAAGCCCTCTCCCATCACAAATGCTGCTGCTGTCGACAAACAGAGAGTGACCATCGACTAATGAAGCCATCCATCTACTTCCTGTTTGTCACCTCCCTTGATAGCTGTCTCAATAAAACCAAGTGCTTTAATCCAGGCTAATCGAGCAGGGTGAGTGGCTGGATCCCATCTATCTGTCAAGGAGAGAGGTCAAGACCAGTTGATAAGTTGACAGAAACACAGACTTGTTACAAGTGTTTTTACATAAATCTTGATTAAATAATGGATGCACAAGTTCTGATGCATTTCCATGGAAAGTATAGCATAATTATCACATAAAGTTTCTTTCTTCACTGTGCTAATGGTTCACAGTGTCTATCCTAAAACATAATTTGGAGAGTAAAATAATGTAGTGGCTACAAAAACATATTGTAAAAGGTTTCCATTTCTCATTGACTTTAATAAGAAAAAAAGACCCAGCATGCATAAAGTCTTAATTCAACAAATCACTTTTTAAACTCGTTCTTAAATGTCGCCTTCACTTGGATTGGCTTACAGCAATAGTCTTGATACATTTTATTACATATCAGGCAAACAGAATAATGGAGAATTAGAGGCTACAAATTCAGTTCATCTTGTAAAGCGTGTCAACTTTGTACAACATCAAACAAACATTTTAAAATGAATTTGGGCCCTGTCTAGAACCCGTTAACTGCTTATGGTGCTGCATGCTGCAGCCTTTTTGATATTATTGCTGCAATAGACACTGGGTGGACATGTCAGCTCTCTAATTGACTATTGAATATACTGCCTGAGTCAGGGGGCTTGAGGAGTGTGATCTAAGTTAAAACCTGGGAACTAGAAAAGTGCAAAAGTTTGCTTCATTTAGACGTCCTGACTTAAATATACTGATGCAACAGAAAAGAATCAAACTTGGTTACCAAGTAAAATACCAAACACCCTAGTAGGCTGGTGGGGTATACAAACTTAACAACCACAGCCAAATATTTAGCAGCATCAAGCTAGTGGTCATTTCCCACCCTGTACTGGAAACACTTTGATAGTCTTATGCATATTACACATGCATCTTATTCAGAGTTCATTCCAGGTTTGACGAGGGAAAAAGAGATTGTCCGGTTACCGATTCTTTTATATATTGCTGGTAATGTGAAGGAATGACACGCTGACTTTGTTACATGGATGTGGAGATGAGGCTTTGAGCAGGTCATGGCTCTAGGTTTAGATGGGGGGGGGCAGCGAAGCCTCATTATCAGCTGTCAGGTTTAGAGAGCTGAACATGTGGGTCGCAACCCCTGACGGTATTATATGTGCCTGGGAGCCCTCTCCGTCATGGTCCTGTGTCTGCTAGATCAGATAGCAAGAGGCCACTGATCACTCTGACTCCGACAACAGGCTTCGGCAGCTCGTTAATCAGACAGCCAACCAGAGCCCGGGTTTCAGCCATGTGCTCTGCTCTTCACTGCTCATCCAGCCTAGAGACCAGGGCTGGTTTGCTTTGCATCATAATGATCATATACTAATAGTAAGTGGTAGGAAACCTGCATACTATCAAAAGTTGATGTTGGAGGTTGGAGTCCAGGTCTAATCTTCATCTGCTTAACTGTCTGACCCGGAATATCATTCCACTATGAGGATGACTCTCCTGTAGCTGTGCAAAGTCACATCGGTCTACTATTGCCTTGTGGTAATTCACTGGATTGATAATTCACACGTCTTTCATCCTATATTTATTTTCCTCAGTTTATTTCTCACATTTCTTATGTTTATTTCTCTCACTTCATGACTCTTTCCTCATGCTTTCCTATCCATTGTCCTAACCCTTCCTTGCCTTGGTCTCCATACTTTTCCTCACTCATACTTAACTTGTACTTAACCATTTCTGTCTCTTTTTTTTTTCCTCCATCAACTTTATTCTCAAAAACTTGCTCAGAGGATCGTCACGGCTCAGCTGGTGGACTACCCACAGGAGGAAAATAATGGTCAAGACACCGCCCAGAAAAGCAAAATATGTTCTGTTCAATAGTTGGAAGTATGTCTGCACAGTCATCCAGATATATTTTCGTATATCTGTTAGTGTTATGCACAAACAGTAGCTTTGCTTTGATGGTGAAATCACGGTAATCGTAGTGCCTGTAGGTTTAGATTAGAGTTTAGTAGAGAAAGCCGTAAGGGCAATAGAACCTAATCGGACTGCTGCTGTTGTAGTTATATATGTAGCAGTAATATGCTAAACCGTCTTAGGAATCCAAACTATTTCATCTGGTTGGTTGTGTGTAATCCACTGAAGAAGACACTCAGAGTTCATGACGGTATCAGACATGACCCCGGTTTGACCTCCATGTGGCTCATGATTGGATTAGGACAGGGGTGCACAAACCTTTTGACTTTGGCTATGGGACAAAATATTGCACAGCTGCTCCTAATGTCTAAGCAAAAACAAATGCTTAGAAGTTGATTATTGTGAAAATGTGGACAACATTTTTACAGCTCTGAGACAGTTCTGGTAACAGTTACTACTGTTACCACTTAACAGTAGTAACAAACATGTATGTAGACTAGGCCGTTTGTTGGGATTGTTGTGGCAGCCTTTTAATTCTCTGTGTGTGTTTTTGTCTGTTTGCATGTTTTCAGCGTGTGGTGAAGGCAGACATTGTGAACTACAGTCAGGACCCTGTGGCCAGGACAGTCAACCCCCCACGCAGCTCTATGTGTGTGGTGCAATGATCCCCTCCTCCTCCTTTAGCCCACGTCATTTTACATCCCCTTACCCCTCTGACCCCTGGAAGACACACACACACACACACACACACAGTTTTATGTCTTCTATCAGTATTCCTTCTTTGGGTTTTCGGGGTCACTGGACTAAATACTACAAAATCAAAGACCTTCTTGTGTTCTCTGTATTTGTATGTAAGTTGCATGGGTGAGAAGAAGAATGGACGGGCGGTTTCTACGCCCAGGCCTGTAGTTTGGATGTTTAGCAGGACTGACTTCTTGGGCGGTGTACCAAAATTAAAGGTAACCTCAATCTTTTCCAGTTTACACACCGCTAACATTATGTTTTCACGTTTCACCTTGACTCATTACATCAAAAGAGTGAGTCCAATTTCATTCCATCTTTCTCATTTATTTCTGTAAGTGAGTATTTCATTGTGCGTCGCTATGAAGCTGCTTTCTGTAGGAGGAAGAAGACAGATCAGTCACTGTATATTCATACGTATTCCTCTGCCATCGCTGTTAGGATATCTTGTATTCAATGTTTGGGTGCAGTATATTGCTGAAGGGTGATACCATGTCCATCTCTGTCCCTGTAATGGGGGAGTGGGATTCTGGGTATCTGTATCATTGGATTCACTGATATATGCTGGATGTAAAATCTATGGAGCTCCCCAGTTTTACAGAAGCGAAATCGGTGTTATAGTGCTGTAGTCGACTGAAACTAAGTTCTGTTTTCTACTTGCCAATTATGGGCTTGCTCTAGCAGTGTTTGATGTAAACTGTGTAGTGTTATGTTACATAGATTTTCCATTCTTTCAAATTTTAATTTTAAATCCAAAATCCAAATTTTTTTCTGCTTTATTCAGGTTTTATCCACATTAACTACATCTCTCGAATACTATCTCCTTTCCCCAGATTATTATTATAATGTGTATCTTGTATTTTGTCTGCTATTCATGCATATTTGAATGATTTGGGTGTATATTTCCACACTATGTGATATTCTGGGGAAGTCCTTATAACAGACAGATGCTGTGTTAGTCTTGATAAAGATGGATGAATATGACTGACAAGTTGAGCAGCTCAAATGTACAACACTTTATTAGAAATCGCTATATAGCCTTATTCAACTGTCCGTTATAGAACAGAAGTTTGCATTGAAGGCATTGAATGTCTATGATGCATAAGATGCTTCATAGGGTCTTCATTTTGACCAAATAGCCTATTTTAATAGCCTATTTTACAGTGTAAGAAAGAAAGGGGAGAATTGTCGTATAGTACTATATCTTTAGTTTAGCTGAATTTATCAAAATATTTTCTTTGGATCAATGGTGTACGGAGAATGTCAATGCTGTAACACAATGTAGTACCACAGACTACATGATACATAGTTACATGGGGGGATATGACTCGACGTCCACCTTAAGCAGCTCTCTTTCAAACGAGATAGGAAGAGTTCCCTTCATTGATTGGAAAGCCTCACAGTACAGTACATCCTAGAGCTGATGAAAACAATGTACGAGTTACAGAAAGCAAGAATGTAAAGTTCAAAATGAATGTTTACGGCACAGATCTGTGTTTGTAAATAAACATGCTATGTGGTGGAAAAAAACAAGTTTCTGATCTTTTGTCACTGGAGGGTAAGTTAACAGCTAACACATTTAGTTTCACCAAAACATCTGTGTAGGCCTTCTCATTACTCAACCTTTGTTAGCTGTGGTCTGAGGTTTAAAGTATAATATGCACAGGGGTTTCGTGGCCATTTTTCACCCCACATTGATAACGCACACACATTGGAACAAGCCCTCAAGCGGCTCAGGTGAGTGGAGGATGATGGAAGCTGGACAGCCGATGAGTGCATTGCAGATTAAGGCTGCATGTGTTGAAATTCAAGCATAAGAACTGAAACTTGACCAGCCCAGAGATCCCTCTATACAGGCTAAACTAAGTCCCCGAGAACTAATGAGGCAGCTGGTCTTTGTTCAGTAAATCTTCATTGAAACGGGTCCTAAATCCACTCTGGACAGATGATACAAACGCCTTTATAAATGGTTGTAAGCTCTATTAATTAATCACTTAAAGCGTTCAACCTTTTGTTCCCGCCACAAAACTAAGAGGGTTTTAGTTTTGCGTTTAACCTTTTTTTTTTGCTGAGTCAATGTCACTGAAACCATCCCTGTATTTAGAAGGATTAAGTACATTTGAAACCACAGAGACACGTGAAACAAAGACGGGATCTTTACAGGAATATCTAGAATGTTTTTTTACCTTCATCCAGGTGCCGTTCAGCGTCCGTCTATCTGGCTGTCGCAGAGCTAATACAAACAACAGTGGAACTTAATGGGGAGAAAGGCAACGTTGGGGTCATTCCAGCACACGTGCATTGTTTCGCTTGAGTGGATGTCTTAGGAATTGTCTCTGCTGAATTTTTGTCAAGAGCTGTCACCAATGCTGACAGGCGAGACTTGCCCTTGGCTTTGCTGCTGTTTGGACAGGTGTTTTTGCAAAGAAAACAACTGCAGCCCGTTTCCAGCTTAAATGCTCACAACACCAATGTTCCCCCAAAGACGCAAGGAAAGAATATTACTGCACGGATGAAGCTTGGGGAGGGTGAGGCTTTGACAGATGGGCAAAAGTCAAGGGGGATTTGCGTCAAAATTAATTTGTCTACCTGCTTCCTCAGCGGTTCTCTGAATCATTTCATGTGTTAGTTGGTTTTGTGTTTGCTTACTCACCATTTGGGTACACACACCAGTGAGGATGAAAAAGTAAATAGACACACTGTATGATGTACTTAGTAATATTTAGTTTACCACTGTGATACATTAAATCGGCATACTACTTTGTAGTCTCAGAATAAGTCTCGGTCCCCCATGAAACCAAAACAGCCCCAGATCTCTTTGCCTCTGCTTTGTGCCTTCGACCTGCATTTCCTGGAATTCAGTAGTCACAATTTTTTTCTTCAAATTTCTCTTTATTCTCTTTCCTCCCCGTCTGTGTTTCTCATTGGTGGAAATCTGCGATGACAGTGTAAAAACCACACACGACAAGTTAGTAAGAGGGCCATAGTTGTGGGCAGTTTTTTCGTGAGCAGAACGGGGCCAACACCCTAGTGATTACCCACTCACCCTCTTCCGTTTTCCACCTGTGCAGAGTGCCAGACCCACAGCGTTGAGGGAGTAGGCAGGACTGAGTCAACCCCTCTGATGAGCTCCAGTCCCCTGGTCCCCACACTGGCTCCTATTCTCTGTTACAACACACTGGGCCAGCCAGCAGGAAGGGGAGTGACAGGCAAAGCAAGACAGGGCCCACGCTGGGGCAGAACTGGCATCCAGTTATTCAGCCCTGAGGTGAGCCAGTAGTGCTTAGTTCCCAGAGTACTTCAGAGGATTGCTATCATCTGTTGTCTGTGTGTGTTTGTAAGTGTGTGTGTGTGTATGTCAGGAGATTGGGATCTGAGAACTCTGCTTGCCTCATTTGCAGACCGTGGATATTTGGCTTGTTTAGACAGACTGGACTGTCCTCGGAGGTGCCGGGTTTCTGCTCCAGCTGAAAAGCACATGATTTATTTTAGGGGCAAGGATGTGGGCATTCAGAGGGGTCATATTTATAGTCCGTTGGTCTGGTGAGAAGACTTGCCAGTAAAAGCACAGATTCTGAAAAGGAGGCACGGGGACAGAAAACTGAAAGTCTCCCACTTCTTAGAGGGCATGGATGAATGCTATTTTCAGTGGGCTGTAATGAATAGCACTTAAAAAACTGAATGGCTCTTGTATCAGATTTTAGATCCAAAGTATTGAGGGGAACAATGACAGATGGATAACAAAGCAAAAGCCTCTTCACAGGACATGTGATATTCATATGCTGTCACAAAAAGCAAAACAAAAAAAATCTGGTGGCGCTGTAGAATATGTTGAGATTAGCCACCATAGACTTGTCCTTTGTGTAGCAATGGTGGTTTATCGCATATTTAAACATTAAGATGAAAAAAAGGAATTTCTCCACCTAATGTAACAATGGATGACAAACGTCAAAATCCCATTACTGCTACTTCCCAGGAAACAGAATATTTTTAGTGGTTGCTTCATGGCGTATCAGTAGGTGTACATGAAACTCCAACCAATAATACCGTCACAGATTTCTGAACGACCCCCCTCCGTCCCCCCCGTCATATAAAACCTGCAATTCCACAACTTTCAAAGTGACACGAGTCTCTTGGTACAGTGCTGCAGTTTTTTAGGCGCCTTGAAACTCTGCTTCTGTGGTTGTGTCCCTGTAGCTGTAATTTATTCATCTTGAAGATTCTGGAATTCGTGACAGCTCAAAATTATGCGCATTTTTGAATTTCTGAATAATTTTGAACAGTCCCTCTCCCAGTTCCTTTCCTCTTCAACTGGAAATCCATTGAATTCCAGAAGCAAGACACCATCGAAATATCATTTTTCTTGTGACTTTAAGATAAGTGTGTGTGTGGTTAAGTGTGCATGAGCTGATTCATGTGAGAGAGAGAGAGTGAAAAAGATGGTACATGTGCATGTGTACACGTTACAGAGAAAGCTCTGAGGGTATCTCTTCCCTTAGGAGCAAGTGAATAATGAACATGGTCTTTTCTACGCTGATAATTGAGATCTCTTCTTACTCGGAGGCCTGTGTGGATCGTGTGCTTGATAAAAGATCTCTGTTAGAAGGAACCACAGTGATATCATCACATAAAAATGAGGGTAATGATCCAACACCTGGACACTTATCCACTTCTCACTTCTCAGTCCAGCCTGTGCCATATCTCAACAAAGAGACAGTTACTGGGTGGGGCCAGAGTTGGGTGTCACTACTTACCCCAGCAGTTAGAGGATAAATATACTGTGCATAAAAGAGTTAATACATGTGGTGAAAATATCAGTGAGTGAGGCAGATTACAAGGTCATTACTCAAATCTGCCCATCTCTGTCTCTTTTGCTTTGTGATTCCTCCCGCATTGTTCCTGAAAATACTTTGGATCCAAAACCTGATACGAGAGCCATTCAGTTTTTTAAGTGCTATTCATTACAGCCCACTGAAAATAGCATTTATCCAAAGATGACACATTGTGGCTTTTCAAAAGACTACTTAGGAGATACTGCAGTGTGTTGAGACACCGAAATGTGTGAATATACACAGAGACGTTCCACTGTAGGACATTTTGAGGTGGGAAAGTATGGTCGTGGGATTAACTTAATGCTTCTATGGAGAAAAAAGGGTCATAACCAAAATGAATTGGACACTATTGCTAATTACAGAGGGCATATCCCTTCTGGATTTGAGGAGGTATGCTAATTTCATGTTCGCCGGTACCTCAAATTATGTCCCATTTCACTTGTGACAGAGTGGAACTTTCACTCCATATTTGCCTGGAAAATTCATTCGGTTTGGCGGAGCCTCTAAGAATCAGTTCATTTTCCTCAGGCATCAGCGGCCTCAGAGGAGCAACAATGGGGTATATGGATGACATGTTAGACAAGTCCCTATTTATTGACATGCATGAGTGACAGCTTCAGGTGTCAATTTCTCTCCGGGGACAGCCTCTTAAACCAGGAAAATGTGTTGAAAATGTGTGGTCTGTCTATCCCATCTCTTTCCCCAGAACAAAAGATTCAGGGATATCAAGTTTTCCAACAGGTGTTTTTTTGTAAGGTTGTGCTTGATGATGTACATGTGCATATTCTTCTGAAGCATGAAGGAAAGGCAAACATTGTCAGTAATAAAGAAAATGGCAATATCTCTCTCTACTAATCCCTGATGGAGGAAATTCTCTTTTCTCTTGGCTCCCCTCCAGGAAGGTCAAAGGTCAGCGTGAGCTCTAGAACAGCCGGAGCTCGTAGGGATTCGGCGTCTTGCTCAAGGACACTTCGGTGGGCGGACGCTTGCTGTCGAGGTGAATTGAAGCTGGGGTTGAGGGTCTCACCAATCATCACCCTAGCCAACAACAATATATATAGTCTAATCTGAGACTGGTGCACAACAGAGCAATGGTGAAACCGAAAACCGAAATGGTTAAATCAAGGGATTTTTTCCCCCTGAAATCGTTGAAAGAAATGTTTTTGGACAGTGCTTCGGGTCATTTTTCGGTGGTAACAGACAATGTTCTTTCTCTGTGTCCTGACCCTCGGATTGCAAGTAACAGAAATTGTATGTTGGAAAATGTAGGTGCCTCATATTGAGAAGCACGAAAGCATTGACATAATGTGAGGTGACGTTAGAATTCCTTTCTCTGTCCAACACAATGTGGGCAGTGTGGAAAACCTGGATGGTGTGATTTTTTTCAGAGTATCCATCACAGCTTCACAAAACCCTGCAGGTCTCACTTATACTACACAGCACTGCTAATCAAAAGCAGCCTGTTCTGGGGCGCGAAGGTCATCAGCAGAGGAGAGGAAATTATTGATGGAAATAAAGGTGCTGCACCAGTCTTAAATGTTCACCCGCACAAACCGGGTAGATTTGGAGTTTCTAGACAGGCTGTACTTTGAACAAGGCAGAGTTGTTCACGTCTGATTTAAGGGCTGCTTTTGTCATGACACGGGCCAACGAAAGGCTCATGCTTTCATTGGCTTTTTTAGTCTAGTTCCATTTCTTGACCTGCATTGAAAGTCTACTAAAAGTTAATAACTCTTAAATGTTTTCTTACTTTGAAAATAGCCCGTCTGGACACGAGTGCAGCTCATGATTTACCGACTTCAGCCACTTGGAGTTGCACATCAAGAATATTTTCTCTCTGCCGTGTTATACCACATGAAATCAATTCACAGTGATCTGTCAAACTGTTTTAATCAAGACATCGAGCCATTACAAAACGCGATGACATTGCGTGAGCGCGAGGTGCCACGGTACCCGTAATTTGGAAAGAGAAGCGCCACAGAGAAAAGTGTCACAAAAGAAGAAAGGGAGCTGTGAGGGTCGGGTTCCCATGTGCAGGCTGTTGTGTGAAGTGTCTGGTGATTGCCAGGCTGTTCTGGGGATGCTGCTGGACAGGGAGGTGAGAGGCAGGTTAATTACTATACTGAGAGGGGAGGGTGAGATGCCTTACATAGCCCTTTGTGCCCCGTAGTCTTGGGTTTCCAGTACAGAGAGGTGCGAGCAAAGGGTGGTGGCGATGATGGCAAAGGGTGAGGCTGCACGGGCCAAGTCCATCCCAAGGTCACCCCATCGATCATGGATGACAGAGTGGAGCCGCGGGTCCCAGGTGAAAAGCACATTTACATCATACATACTCAGAATATACCGACGCATGGGAAGACTTTGTAAATATACATTACGTTACACTGGAAACCAGTAGTTTACAGCAGAAATGTTCACTGCAGACTGCCTTTATTTCACTTGGCAACAATAGATTGAAATCATTGCCCCAAAGTGCTGCTGCCTCGTCTGGCCTTCATCAAGGAACAACACACAGCAAAGGACAATAGCATATAATGCACAATAGGTGGAGTCGGACCTACTTGTCAGGTCACATTACCACTTAGAAAGAAGAAACAATGTGTAAGAAACTGCCTCCAGATTGAACCATATACTGTAGATAGTAGATTCTGTATCTATTGTTGCCATGTGAAATAAAGGCATTTCATTTCCTGCAGTGAGACAGAGTGCCTCGGGCTTTTTCTTTACTGGGATCTACTGTCTTTTTCAACTGGATCTTTATGTATATTAACAAAGAAAAACCCCCTGAAGACTTCCTATGCATGAACTTATTCTGATTTAGCTGTTTCCTACATCTAAAGAACATCTTTTCTTAGCACATGTCGCCATTTTCCTCTCTTTATCTCTTTTTGTTTCCCTCTGTCACACACAGAAATATGATTAACACACTCCCACGTGACGCTGTTGGATATTTACATTATCCCTAATTCTAAACTTCCAACTTTACCTCGAGTCCTTTTGAAACCCTTCATTATTTTTCCAGCGGAGGCTATAGAGGGGAAACACTTGATTTACAACCCCCCAAAAGCTCCTCGAGTGTGTCTCTATAGGTACATTAACAAAAGCATATATGCTGATATTTGCTTTTCAGTATCAGAGCTCCATTATAGGTTTGTGTGTCTTGAGACCGCTATGTTGTCATGGCTATGTCTCGGTTTATTTTCTTGCCCCTGAATATAGTGGTGTTTTTGGAGTTCATTAAGTAAATGAACAGGTGTTTCCCCCCCTTAAGTCTTCATACACAGCTAATGAGCCAACTTAAGTGTGTTTAGATTATTAGACCATTAGGGACGGGAAATGTACAAAGCGCTGAACACACGACATTAGGCTAACTCATACAATGTGGAGTTTTCATGTGCAATTCATAAGAAAATCAGAAAGCTCTTTTTTGTGTGTTTTGAATGCTAATCGCATCATTAGTAATTACACACTTTAAAAAAAAAGAGGCAAAGTTGAAAATAATGATGTTTTTTCTGCTGAGAATGGTCCCGGGACACAGTCATGTAATTAACCCCTTTATTAATGTAGTGGTAATGAATAAAAATAGGCTGGTGGATGTTCTTCATGAGAGGTTTGGTAATTTGCAGGGCAGAAGTTGAGGAAAAATAAATACATTTGCGGTGGACTTAATTATATGTTTGTCTTTGGGTAAAATACTGATTTTGTCCGTGGAGGTTGGAGAGAGAATTATTGTTGCGTGAGTTAAAATATGTTATAGCGTGTGTGTCCGTGTAAAGTGACCTTATGCCTGCAGAAGGAAGCCAATTATCTACGGTTATTCTAGGAGTGATGTTGGACGTGACAGTACTGTATTAGGGGGTCAATTGGAGAAATTGGAAACAAGCCTCATTCCAGTTCCACTCAACTCTGTCAGCCTGTTTTTTGATTATCTTTTATCCTTTGTTCAGCTGGTAACATGAGACACTTTCCACAAAGTAGCTCACTAAGCTGATTTAGCTGAAAGAAACACAAACAAAACGTTTGACTTGCACGCCGACGGAGGACCAGTGGTTGGCACTTCATCAGTGCACACTATCTCAATAATTCACCACAGTCACAGTTGGGCCACGAAAAAGAGAAACTGTGTAGCGCTCTGGAAGGAAAAACCTGATCGGTCTCCTAACAAGAGGGAAGTGTGAATATGACAAAGCCTTCCTATCTGACACCCAACCCAACAAACAGCCATCTGTCATCATTATAAGTGGCGTTTGATGTGCTGCACTTAAGAGGCACCGTGAATCTTTTATGCTCCACCACCAATTAAGCTGAGCCAATTATCTTCTGAATTATTTAGTCAAATTTGGACAGCCAATCACTTATTCATAAACTGGCCGATAGTAGTGTTTCATCGCCCAGAGCGGCTCTGAGGAAAAATTAGAGGGTATACCCCCACAAAGTATGTCTCTACTCATTTACTAATTCATGCATTTTAATGAGCTAATGCTCTCTTTGCCTCCGTTCAGTGCCAATGTTGTCCCCCTTTACTGAAGCCAAGTCTTTGGTTATTCATATTCCTGGCCCTGGACAATAGGAACCTCTTCATACTCCATAACAGTTAATCCTCTCAACGCAAAAGTCACCTGTCTCAGGTGTATCGAGGGAGAATGTCAGCTGAAACATTATCGCCACGATGGTCCCTACAAAAAAATATTTTCTTCCTCTTTTGTCCGTCTGACAGGACTTAACACCACTTACAGCCTTTTTGACAGGTCCTGGGATTATATTTTCCACCATTATGTTCTGCTGTGTGGAAATTAAATCATGCAACAGGGGATTTGATGACACGTAATATTCATTTTAACAGGAGTCATTAATATCTGTAGTATCTGGTAACTAATCCCAAAACTGGCACAATGAGGGTGAGGGGAAGGTGTGGGTATTGCCTGGCGGGTTTTCTGTATCCATCTGACTCCTGTTTGTCTTCTGCCTTCCTCTCTCCAGAACAAATTCACAAGAGAGCCCTCTGAAAGGAATTCATCCCGTTGGGAGGAATGTGAACCAAACTCACTATGGTCTGTAACAAATTTCATCATAAGAGCAGGAAAACGTCTCTTTCAGAGCTTTTGTTATGTCTGGCAGTCAGGCACTGGTTTACCGTTACTGTGAACTGGGTATTGGTCAGTGCTTCGTATCGAATTCCACTTTGATGGTCAATTAATGTAATCATAATGTAATGTAACCATACTCTTTATTAATATATGACCCTTCAAAACTGTTACAAAGTGTTTTACAAAGGATCAAAAATATAAAATTGACAGCAAAATCAATAAAAAAGGTGACAGATATAACAGCGAGGGCAAAGCCATAAAAGGTCAATAAAAGGTTGCTGCATAAAACAAGTCTATAAAAATGTGTTTTAAGAAGTGATATAATAAAACATGATATACCGTACAGTAGTAGCCAGCAGTTCATGCATATATCCTGTACCTTAGAACCAAATTACAATATTTGAACACAAAACTCTCAACTGAGCTGTTATTAGAGCCCCGTTGTACCTTCCCCACTTATTCCTCTTTAGTATCCCAGCCTATCCCAGCATGCATTGGGTGGGAAGGCATCCTGGACGGGGCGAACACAGATAGACAGACGATCACTCGCACTCACATTCACACCTTCTGTACGGGAAATTCAGAGTCTCCAATTCACCTGACTTGCATGTTTTTGGAGTGTGGGAGGAAACTGTAGCACCCGGAGGAAACCCACGGGAACATCGCGAGAACATGCAAACACAATCCTTCCTGAGGGATGCAACCAAAGTGCAGCAGCGGTTCAGCAAACATGCAATATAAAAATGTAACTACATCATATCCCTCCTGAATTATGTACAACACTATTGCTCACATGGTATGTTTACAGTTGCAGCAGCATCTTCTGACACAAGACAGTTCTGAGGGACTTGGGTAGAAGTTGCTCTGGTCTACTACAGGAGCTTATCTAATGGCAGCAACCCACCAGCTGTGAAAAGGGTTTGCCCGTCCCGTCCCGGCTCCGCTGGTGCTGCTGAGCGACAGGAAGGTTAATATTTGATGAGGGACTTGGGATGATCCAAAGGTTGGTCTCTCAGAGTGTGTGATGCAGGGAACACCCAAGCCCTCTGCTATTGTTATCCCCGCTGTCCAGCCCTGCTATTCATAGACCGGAGGATAGGGTTCTGCACTCCCACTCGGAAGAGTTTCGCTGAAGACAGAAACACAATGAAGTCAGAATAACAAAGGTGGCCGTGCCCTTCTCATCACTATCACCTGAGCTCCTCCATAACGGGATTGCTAGAATGATGGACAACTCACATAAAGGAGAGGCTCATATGAGGATGCTGTTAATATTACACTGTGTTTGGGTCATTAATTGAATGTCGACACTACTTGTATACCTCTTAAGGAAATTAAATATCTTTTCAAATACTATATATGCTGTGGATCAAACAGCTTTACATCTTTGCCACTGCAGAAGAGGAATCTGTATGTCACTGAAATGGTGCACGTTTTGGTTGAAATGGGCAGACCAGCTTTTGTTTGGAGAACCTTCCCCCCCCTAAAACACTTAAAACAGTTATTAGCGTTGTATTTCTGCATTTCTGGATCCATTTTGTTGTTTGGTGGTGTATTTTTCTCATTGCTGTGGATAAGTGGTCCCGACACAGATATTTGCACCGCGGTTACAATGGGAGTTTGATATGACAACCGTTTTCAATGATTTAAAACATCAGTGGTAAAGGTCAGGTGTTGGTGTCAGCTCCTCAGAATCAAAGAGCGAGGTCTTCTTTTTCTACCTGCCATTTTGCACCGAGATCCAATCATTTGGGGTCGTTGAAATGGCATTCTGGGAAATGTAGGAGATCACACCTGAAGTAGAAAAGGAAGGTTAAACTAACTGTGGGAACTAAACTGTTTTCTGAATGATCTAATGGGTCTAACCGGAGCTGACCCCCCCCTGTGCCCCCCCACCGCCTATAGCAGTAAACAAACAACAACAACAGTGTGCAAAGTTATGACAACACAATTAACACAGTGAGCTGTAATTGAACGGTGTG
>CABFOS010075843.1:2093-19837 GCA_900660315.1 Diretmoides pauciradiatus | reverse complement strand
AATACACCAACTCCTCCAGCAGCCGTACAGCCCTAAAGGATTCACATCTATCGTGGCCATGGATCGCTACCGCACCGAGGATAACCTCTCCATGGGGACGAAGAGGGAATTGAGGATTTGACAAACTGCACTTTTTACAGCTTACATCTTGACTATTTTCAACTGCGTTCCAAGTGAAATGACATGCTTCTATATTGCATGAGATGACAGCGTTCTACAATTATTAATTATGGAAACTAAGACCGCAATACGCAATTATACGTGATTAGTTCTGCAGCCCTACTGTTCAGCATACTGAAATGAATTGAGATTCTGAGCAAAAGTCAATATTCAAAACATGCAATGTGTATGAGCATCGACACATTCTTAAATGCTCCACACAGTCTCAATTTTCTGTCTAAACACTTTTTAGTTGCATGCATCGACAAGGAAATTCCGACAATTACACACAATCGCTAGAAACGATTTTTGGGGCAACATTTTCCACTCATAATGCCCGCTCAGTTGACTTGTTGGTTCAGAAATCTGACGTTTGGTAAACCATGTTCTACAGCAGAAGGAAAAAAAAGAAGAAGAATAGAGTTGAGAAAGAGGCAAAAACACAATGTAGTTGGACAGTTGTTTTCAATATCAACGTGAGGTGCTGGCCTGGGTAAGCCACAGTAGAAACGACCTGCCAGAGAATCGCAAAAGTTGTCAAAATTTTTTTACTAGACGCGTTAGTGAAGCAAGACTTTGGTGGTACACAAACACAGATGGTAATACCTACACATGCAAAACCTATTTAGTTAGGAGATCTCTCTCATTTTTCAGTATCAGAACACCAGCTTCCAACTTCGTTTAGCCCTAACTAGCCTGCATGCCCTCGAGGGGTGTCATCCAAACCTATACCCCAATCACACAAAACGCATGTAACGTGCGCACATGCACACACGCATAAAGAGTAAGACCTGTCAATCACCCACTCCCTCCAATCGCACACTAACGAAACACTAATTAGGGAGCTTGCTGACATGGCTGTCACAAGGAACACACACACATCCGCGCACACAGCAGGTACACACACACACACACACACACACACACAAGCCAAAGCAACACAGAGGTAATCACAGAGATTTCTTTCCCTCCACCTCCATTAAAGAAGCTGAGCTGTCTATCAGAGCACACACTAGGAGCTGCAGTGCATGCAAGTCAATGGGAAAACAGTATAATGAGGCGCTAAAAATGAGTACTTTGCCTCTGATATAAATATGAGTTTCCACATGAAAAGAGGGCAGAAAATAGTTCAATTCAATTAGATTTGGGTTTTCCAACGCGGGTGGCACTAGAAGGGAGTATTTCATCTCATGCTTATGTAACAGTCATGGTACTCTGGCTGAGCGCACTGTGGAGAATACACCCTTCCCATCTACGTCACCCAAATGCCTTCCAGAGAGACTAACAGGGAGATGGAGGCTTTAAGCCAGTGTCTTAGGGGGTTTTAGAGGTCTGGGATCAGCAGGGAGAGAGGAACCCTGACCTTGCTGCCAACGTACTCCACTGGTTTAAACTCTCCATTTGTCAATGCAACACAACACTGCTAGACAGGCCTTTCTTTCAAAAAGAAAAGAAAAAAGAAAGACATGCAAGCGCACACGCTCGTGCACACACAGACACCTACTTGCTTCCCTCCTCTCAGCCCTGCTGTTGGCTGTAAAGGGCCTGCTGATGTTTCAGCCTTATTTATGCAAATCCCATTTTGCAGCTCAGCCACAACAGAGTACTGCTCTCTCTTTCTCGCTCGCTCCCCCACTCTCTCTCTGTCTGCTCGGCCTCCATCTCAAGAAATTCTTTAACCCACTATTTGTTTAGGGCAATATCAGAAACATTTTCCAGCTCTCCTCAGCGTTTTCTGCAAGACAATGTTCAGACGCACCGCCGGCAACGAGGCACCATCTAGTCTACAGAACGTGCTAGCGCTCTCAAACAGAAAGGCCTTTCCTTACACAAGCACATAACTTGTATGTACCAGTTCAAATCGAATTGCCGCATATTAAGCCTTGAGCCAGAGCTCCAACCCAATGAAAGAGAATTGTAGCCTCTGATAAGGATTTTCTTTGTTGGGTTGTAATGGATAGGCATCTCCTCTCAAACGTACGCCTCAGATTTGTTGCTGAAAAGGCTACAGTACCTTTGACCACTAAACTTTACTGTTGCATAAAAGTTAAAATGCACTCATACATCTTTATTTAATTGCTTTCTCTTACGCATGGAATAAATACAAATCTTATATTAATCACAACTATTAAACCTGCAGGGGCGCTCCGGTGGCTCACCGGGTAGAACGTGTACCATAAGGCTAAGTCCTTCCCGCAGCGGCCCGGGTTTGAATCCAGCCCGTGGCCATTTGCTGCATGCCCCCCCCCCCTCTCTCTCTCTCCCACATTTCCTGTCAATCTCCACTGTCTCTGCCAAATAAAGCTAAAAAGCCCAAAATAAATCTTTAAAAACAAACAAACTATTAAACCTGCACAAATACCAAAACCTCACTTTGTCTGCCAATTTTAAAATCAGTTAATTTTTGGTCGACTATATCAAAAGGAAGAGTTCCCGCACACTGTCTGTAGCTGGCACACTTTTTATTATTCACAACGTTTCGGTCTTAGACCTTCATCATTTTACCTGATGAAGGCCTAAGACGGAAACGTTGTGAATAATAAAAAGTGTGCCAGCTACAGACAGTGTGCGGGAACTCTTCCTTTTACTCAGTTACCCTATCCTCCGACGCACCTTGAGGTTTGCAATCGGCTCTTTTTGCAAGTTTTGGTCGACTATATCCAATACATCAGTGAAAAGCCAACGTGATA
Source organism: Diretmoides pauciradiatus (assembly GCA_900660315.1). Lineage (NCBI taxonomy): Eukaryota > Metazoa > Chordata > Actinopteri > Trachichthyiformes > Diretmidae > Diretmoides > Diretmoides pauciradiatus. Next base: position 16,988 of record CABFOS010075843.1, on the reverse strand, counting down.
CTATCAGTTGGGTCTTTATTCTGCAGTCTTAAAATCTCACTTGAGGCAAGGAGCACAACAGGTTAGCTTGCCACAACCAGTTTCTATCACATACAGTACCTGCCTGGCAGCTATTGCTGTGTGGGCTGACTGAAGGCAGCGCCAACAGCATTAACAGTAACTTCCAGCTTTGGCAAAATTGACCGTATGAATTGACAGACTCTCGCTGTCCTCCCAGCAGTGATATCTGACACAGTGAGGGACACCCCACAGCACCCTCTCAGGATTGGCTCAGGGCACACCTGCATGCTCACCTGGCGACTTCCTGAGAGCAGTGGCCAAACATGCCACACCCTGTGGATAGCCCTAATGACACACACAGTGCTTGGAATGCTAAAGTCTCACTAAAGATAGCGCTGTGACACCACAGACGAGGCATTTGACATACATTTACCGTGGCAGGAACAAGCGCTCTCACACGAACCTGGGCCCATGACTGGGCTCTTGTTTCTCCTGAAACCAAGCCACGTCAAATATTTACAGTGAACTTTTAAACTGTTCCGCATTCTCCAAACTCTTATTGCTCCCAGTGTAGAATGGCTACATCTCTCCTTCACCCGTCCCGCCCCACTCCTGCCCAGCTGAGTTTACCAGGTCTTTGGAGCACTGGTCTTCCCCGCCTCTCTCACACTTCCCTTGATCTCAGCTGTCTCTCCACTGGTCTTGCCGTCTGCACACCCCACCCACCCCCACCCACCCCGGATTCACCCAGCCCTCTCTTCAGCAGACGATGCCCTTCCATCCCCTGGGAGGCGACATGTGTGTAATGTCACGTTTTGTCATATCATGTTGTAGTGACAGAAGCCTCTCCACGTCCATCACAATGATGGAAGTGGCAAAGAAAGCAGGAGAAAGTGAAGGGGTGTGATACAGACCTACCCGTGGGATGGGGAGGGGAGAGAAAACCTATTACACAAGTAACTCTCTACACAGTGTGTGTGTGTGTGTGCGTGTGTCCTGGACGGGCACACACAAACACACAGCTGACTCACTAGTGACACATCTGCTGGCGTAGCCTGGGCACAGTGCCATGTGTGGCGGCCAGCCCTGGCAGCAGGACTGGCACTCGGCACTCAGCACTCCAGCCTGCTCTGATCTCTGTCTCACACACTTCACCCTACACTTCCATCTCCCTCTGTCTGCCCTCTGTCTGTGCATCTCTAGCTAAGTGGGTGTGTCTCGCTAACACACATTCACTTGTCTAGTCTATATGGTGCAAAGAGACTTGTTAAAAAGGTAACAACATGCTATTATCTCTCTGCCCTAAAAGGCGTGTGCACGCACACACACACACACACACACACACACACACACACACACACACAAAGCGCAATGCTCCTACAAACAACAAAATTCCATGTTTTTCTACAGTAGGCTTCTATCATGGAGTAAATCTGTTTCTTGAATGACAAGCCAAACAGAAATGTTGCTCCCCTCAACGCAGACCCCTACTTTCCTCCCTTGCCTTGACCATGCTCCCTCGTCCGTGACTCCCTCCCTCTATCCCGACGGTCGCTCCCACACTCTGGCCACATTCTTCCCTTGCTCATGCTGTGAAGACGTCTCCCTGTGGCCAAAGGCATTGTGGGAAATCCCAACGGCCGGGCCCTTCAGAGACTCTGCGGACCATTGAGGTAAATTGGAAAGGAGACTCGCACGCCTCACTGGTCAAGAGGCTATTTTGGAAAGCCATATCCAAATATTACACTCGCCATGAGTGAAGAACTAATACAATAATGTCATTAACATTTTGGTATTGAAAACCTCCAAATGAAAACCTCATTCAAAGAAACACTAGCAATTGAGGCGACTGTCAATGTAAGCCATGCTGAGCTTCTAAGCACAATGATCTGGAGTAGTGAGACCATTATAAAGGGGATGAAAATGTGGATGTGGTAGGAGGGATAATGTGCATCCCGAACAGTGAACACCACCACAACAAAGCTTCATTAGATTATTTTTTTAAAGTTAGAAATTATTAAGAGCTAAAATGAAGTGGTACATTCAAGGCACGTCGTGATTTAGCCAAGTAGGATATGGTCCTGGATGAACATCCCACATTGCATGCTACCCTGGACCCAACCATAACCCAGACCATAACCAGTCGACTAGCTGATCCAGGACCATGTCCTGCTTGGCTAAATCACCTAGAGCAACCTACAAGACCATTTCACAAGGCTCAGGCATCTCTAATTACCTTTTATACTGAAAATTAATCTTTCACCAAAACAATCTTTTGTTAAACACACTCACATACACACATACTCTCTCCTCTCCTTTACCGGAGACCAAAATTAGCACATGAGAACACGAGCCAGAGTCTGTCCCTGAATTACCCCAGTTTATACTGGCGTGTCACTCCCATGGAATTTTAAACACTCTGGCAAATACCTGCCCAATTAAATATACAGGCACAAAGAGACACACGCACATACTCGTACAAACACACATACAAACAAAAACTCACATGCAGCAGGAATTACTGGATGTCCTAGTTGTGTAGTGGACAATATGAGTGAGTTTCACTAAAGACTGTGCACTATAACTTCCTGGAATCGACTGTTTCCATGAGTTTGTGTAGCGGCTTAATGTTCCTCTAAAACAGTCAATGTTCTGGAATGAGACAACTCACCCTGTTATTAGGCATATGGTAAGAATAGTGACCACATATGACTTATCGCCCTATAGCCCAGGTAAGTATCTGGTCGTGTGTCATCACACCAATGGTATACAAGTTAAATAAAATCTTATACTCAAACTACCACTGAATCCTGGTGCTGCAGAAACAACACACTGTTGACTATAATCAAACTAGGGACAAAATGTGGTTCTGTATTCAGGCCTGCCACAGGATGTTAAGAGGCGGTTACCAGTAGTTGCTACAGAAGGAAAGATTCTACTATTATTGCCTCTCCCCCCCCCTTTAAATTTTAACTACCACAGCACAGAATTCTTCTTGTTTTGTGTCTTGTCGAGCAAGAGGCGATAATGTTATAATCTCTACTTTGTTGTCACTCCTCTAGCTTGATGGTTACCCTGGTAATCACTCTGGAAACATTCAGTGATAACCCACTATCGTAAAACTAGACTCATAAGCAGCATCACCTAAAGACCTGTATATGAAGCTTCAGAGCGACTTTCACTTAAAACATCTAACGTTTCCGTGTCTTGCTTGCCACCTGCTGATTAAAGTGAAGTGCCCAAAGTTAGTGATAATGGGTTCGCTTCCTGACCAGGCTCACTTAAGGTGGACTGACCTTTAAGGTGGACAAGCTATTCTCATTTTAGTGACAATCTCAGCCGCTCCTAAACAGAGAACGGAGAAAGCCTTGGCAGGTACAGTAAGCCAAAAAGTTACTTTTGGACCCTGTGTAGTGTCAAGTGTGAAGTCGATCAGATGAACGGTTCTCGAGAACGCTGCCAGCAGCAATATCACACGTTTCGCACAGGCACGTGCTCCGAATGGGCACGCCCCCAACGGGCACATGCACTAGTTCTCACTAATGGCCCCTAGGTAAGCTCCAGCTGAAAGACAGTAGGCTAAATTTCACATGAAATCTCCCCCTCTTTACTCGCCTTTTCTTTCTATAAGAATTTCTATAAGGCACTAAAACATACAAGCTTATCGACAGTTCAAGCAAAGCACATAAAGGCCTCAAGATGCTTCTGAACACGCATGCTTCCATTTCCACCGTTACTCATTGAGCAGTGAGCACTTTCTGTCACTAAATATTTGTGCTAATAAACTTTTCTGGCAGCGTGCGGAATGTCTTTTCTACTGTCAGAAAGCACACTGATGTCACATACCTTACCCATCAGGAAGCAAGATATGTCATTGCTAGTAGATACTTATCACTGGCCCATATAACTATTTTAAGTCCTGTGACTTGAATCACATGCAACATGTGTCGCTGTAAATTAACAAAGTAAAGAATATCATCAATCTGTGCCTTTCTCTGTTGACCCAGCTGCAGCCTGAGTGTAGCGGATAATTGGTAATCACCATCACCCTGCAGTATTGGGTAGTGGGTCAGTGAAAACCACATTTTTATATTTGGCTTTCTATGCCAGTGCTGGTATTGTGGCTAGACAGTACTGGCAAGAACAGTCACTCTGGTAACGGGGCTAGGAAATGAGCCTGGCTGGTGGTTTTTACATGGCTAGGTGCGGTAACTGGGGGTCACCATGATCCATGAGTTCTGTTCTGCCTGGAGCCCCCTTCAAGCCCAAAGGTGCAGCCTGCATCTGCCATAACTGTCAATCACAGCAGAAGAACATGAAGGCAGATTGACAGGTACATTCTTACTCAGCCAGACACATCCCTGAGGATCCTGTACAAACCCACACCTACAAAACCTCCCATCCAAAGAACAAAGGGCTGTTAAAATTGTTGGATAATAGGTATCGATGCACCAATAGTATCTGTAGTAGTGGGATCAGATCCAGCTCCAAACTACCCGTACTCAGATCAGCAAATGACATGCTTTGAAAATAATATAAAACGTTTCCGACAGGAGGAAAAATGCCTCCTGACAGTGAGAATGCTGAAATGCAGCTATTTGTGAAGTTGATATGCATAGCACCTAATGTATAGAAGAACAGGCTAAATGCTATTCTGTTTTATTAGACCTAGCCACGCCTACTACACTGTCAGTATTTTTTTAATCATTTAGCATTATTATTCTGTATTTGATTGAGGCTTGTTCTGTAAAGGTCAGTGCATAATTTGATCAAATAAACATGCAGCTGTTGTAATTGATATATTAAAAAAAGGCAAATAAATACTAGGTGGCATGAATGAGAATAAACTGAGCAGTGCTTGGACTGATACCCCCTATCAGCCCATCTACTCAGTACTCATGTCCGTTCTGAAAAACTGGTATGAGTGCACCTCTAATAACAGGGCCTCACTTCAGCAAACAAACAATAGAGTCTACTGATAGGATGTGGCTTTGAGATACGGAGGGTTAAAGCGGAGCCCCGTTCATTAGCTCAGTTCATGTGACAGACAAGAGAGCTGCCCATCACAACCGCTAGCTGTGAAAATAGGTAATAGCACTGCTCAATAACTAGATAGTCACAGCAATATATTGTTTATTTTAGCCCTCACCTGCCGCATCAGCGTCTAGACCTTCCCTCGTAAGGTAGCTAAGGGTTTAGAAGATGTTTGCCCCTTTGCGTTGTTTCAGTTTATAACTACGTGACAGAAAATACCAGTAGGCTTAGAATTTGGAGAGCAAATGTGCTAATAACAAATAAAAATCTGTGCCCAACAAACTCCCTAATAGTGGAATGTCTTCTATCCACAATAATTAGTAACTGGTTAGGACCGTTTTATATTTATAGCATTCCACAAATTTTAGCAGGCCATCCATTTTAAGAAGACAATGCATGGCCATTTTTTAGTCATTTCTATTTGAAAGACTAAGCCAAATTAAGTCAAGAACCATGAGACAATCAGTAGTGAACCAAGATTGCTCTAAACGTCCAAACAATCTGCATGTCAATTTGCAGGCTGTGCATTGCCACATTGGTACAGCAAAGCCAAATAGTTGCACAGGGAGCACTGCCATAATTAACTAACTATTCTAGGACTCATTCAGTGGTTGAGTATTGAATTAAATGTGACTGAATGTATAGTAAGAACACCGGCTAAGTGGGAACTGATGTATTTTCTTGTACAATAACCCAGAGTTTATGAAGAAACCATTACACCAAAGACATATAGAGACAGATTAAGCCTAGTGTGGGATGAAGAGTTTTTGTCAACAGAAAGACAGACACACTTGGGTCTAGGCTACTGTACATCTGGGGAGCGGTGCCTCCTGCCACCCACCCACACATGCAACAAGACAAACCCCTCCAACTCATCCCACCATGCCGTACACAACACAAGTGCTGCAATTTTTAATTAGAAAACCCCTGAAGCAAACAAATGCAAGAAAACATGGGAGGCCAATCCACAGAGGAGAAAATAAATCCTTTGCCACTTTACATCAATATCCATTTCCTTCCGTCCTTCACCTCCCTGTGGTTTTTGGTTAGCGCACTTCGGATTAGATAGTAGATAAATAAACAGTGTGAATAGCGTTCTCAGGCAGAACGGCCTGACCGTGTCGTGTCCTCAGCGTGTACAGATCAGAGAATAACACCAAACACAGCACTGATAGTCCAAAGCAATGCAGACCGGGGTCCTCTTCTCAAAGCAGCACAACCTGTTATATTACAGGGCATTCATTTACAGGGCATTCATTTCCTAGGTCCCTCGTGGAAGAAGTGCTCGCTGCCGTGCTCAATAATGTAACAAAAGTTATCTGAGCTTTAAAAATACAAACAGCCATGGCCTGTTTTACAGAAGGGGAGGCTGTAAGACGTATATACATGCAATGACACTATGATAACAGATTGGCATACGGGCAGAGCAAAGAGAACAAGGGACAATGAACCGTATATTGAGGAAATGCTGGAAAACGTGCATGTGTAATTCTTTTTAATTTTGCTTTACTTAGCCTTACGTGTGGTGAACACAAGTACTTATATTACCGCTACGCTGTAATTAATTTTGCTCCATCATGCCTTCTTGACATATCTGCAGCAATGAATTTGCAAAAAAAAAGGATGAGGACAGTGTGTGTGTGTGTGTGTGTGTGTGTGTGTGTGTGTGTGTGGGTTTGTTACCATATCATGCCTGAGAGACACGTGAGGACACAGACAGGGTACACACACAGAAACAAGATAGGAGCCTACCCACACCCAGACCATTCTTCTTCTTAAGCATAGCGTCATGTGTGTATTTTTCAAGCAAATCACAGCAGCACTGTGAAAGGCTTTGCTGCTGCTTCATTTGGGCAAATAGGGTGAATCTATGACTCTCAGTTAGTGAGGATGGGAGACTCTTCTCTGTTGCATCCCTACTTTTTGGTTTACCCTGATAAAAAATCTTGCCTGGTGCAACTGTATGTGTGTGTGTGCTGTGTAGATGGTTGGCTCTGCGAACAGCAGCATGGATGATTCATAACCATGGGGGAGCCACGTGCCCATCAGATCCACACACATAAACAGGATGTTTTATAGCATCACATGTACGTGTGTACCAAATACTTCAAACACACTAAAGCCCCCAAAGAGGGCTGAGCTTGTGACGGTGTTGATGACATACACTCTGATTAGTGACTAGTGACTCAGAGGGAAATGACCCCACTCTTCATATAACTTGTGGTGGTATATACTGAATTTAACATAAATAGTTATGTCATGGGTAAACTCGTATGGTTGGATCTTAGTAAGCTGCTGCGAGCCTGAATATTTCATCAAATAATTAGATCAGTTTGTTTCCTTTGGTATTGGAGATATATGTTGTGCAATCAGTGCAATAACACTAGTGAAAAAGTTTCTTGCACCTGCCATGCTTTTCCCCCCTTCACTTTCTCTACTATGCATGGTGTGTTTACATTTTTTGCCCCCAGTATCTTCATTCATTGGTGTCAGTGATGCTATGAATAATGGGCAATTCCCTCTGACACATCTGCGGGTTTGCAGATTTGTTAAAAGTGTGCATGGAAGTCTCCAAAAGTTCACACCAGAATACTTAAGCACTTGCTGATTTTGCAGTGAGACAGCCCTAAGCCCTTGTTGACTAGCGGGAGCGTGCTTCAAAGTCTGTGAACCTGTGAGTCTCGACATTGAGATTCCGCCGGTGTGAGCAGCACCACTAAGGGAGTCTCACAGTAGCAGAGGAAAAAAAGGTGGAGAAAATAGGAGGGCAACTACTGAACTGAAGCCTATGCCTCATAAAGATAGGGAAAGACAAAAGGATACAGAGAACATAGATAGCGATAACCACATATATGAAAATCTGAGATATCTAAAAGATGAGAACAAAAACAAGTGGCAGGAATAAAGCAACAGAGAGAAATGCAGTGAGGCTGTGACAGAGGGAGATAAAGAAAGATCTACGGTACTGTATCTACGGTGCCTATCCTCACTACCCGTGGGGATTAGGCACGGATACCTGAGTATAGGATCAAGTCTCGGTGGAAATGACGGGCTTCCTGTTGACCTTGAAACCCTTTTAGGAAACAGAGATTACGCCTGCCTACACACTCACACACAGCGACATAACCACCAAAGGTATACACAAACTCTCACATCTATGCAGACAAACACATACTACTGTACCCCAGGGCTATTCAAACATGTGCCATGGAGGGCAGACTGTATGCAGGTCTTCATTCCCATACCACAGTAGGTAATTTCACTGATTAGCTCCCCTTCAACCACAGAGGAGGAGCTAACCAGTAACATAACCTGCCCATTGACATCACCTTGGGTCTGATTATGTCCTATGCCATAACCAACCAGCACAACCCCTGATACATTCTTCCAAATAAAATGTTCAATTCCACACTACATTTTCCAGGCGCTGTTATCCAAAGCAACTTACAAAGGTGATAGTCAAAGCTATGTGGGGGCTCAACCCACGTCGAAGTCTCATGCTCTACCGACTGAGCTAACCGGGCCCACACACAGAACACACACAAACACAAACACACACACACTGACTCACATACATGCGTCAGCAAATGAATTCCCTCTGACAAACATTGATGACATAGATGACTCAACCAAGGTGGTGTGTGTGTGTGTGTGTGTGTAGGAAGGTATAGGCTGATCTTCTAGCTACTGCTGCTTGCAAGGTTTCCATTACAAGTCAACCGTGTAATGGAACCAAGGAGACCTTTATTATACAATGAAGTTGCAAATGACCTTCACTACAAAGTTAGAGATGTGAACCTGACTTTTTCATTAGTTCAGTTGAATTACACTTTCATTCTTGGGTGAATCATGAGCGCATCCTCTTCTATCTATGAAACACACTAGAAGCTACAATATAAACTAAGCTTATAGTTCTGGCATTAATACATCATGGTCTTGAAGTGGCTAATCTATATCCAATTAGAGCATCAGTGCAGTGGACGCTGATCTCTCCAACATAATTACACTTTTCCCTATGCTTGAGCTTAAGTTAAATGAATGTGCTGTTCAGCTCCTCATTATCTGAGCAACGGTATGCAATTAAGAGCTGTAGAGAAGGAATCTGACTCTGTATAAGTTATGTCATTATGGTAAGCAAATGAGGGCCCTTTTTGTTTTGGAGTAGTGTTGAAGGGGGGGGTCTATTTTATTCCCATGCTCCTATAGGACAGTTCCATCACTATTAACAAAACGCTCATTAAGAGCATAGTGTGTTTTACTCCTTAATCTGCAGTGTCATTCTGGTGACCATTCAAGGTCCAGGCTGTGCACTAGCATGTCACAGATGCTGATAGGACTAAGCCTTAACACAATCATATGTACATTCATTACAAGTAGTAGTATGATAAACCAAACACTAGTAATATTAATGTGAAGCCTTGGCTCTGACTTTTTGAATAATCGACATTCTCCAACTCTCCAACAGACGTTTCTTTGATGAAACCACCCAGGTACGTTCCTGGGCCTGTCCCCAGATCAGTTCCTTGTTCTTACCATGTGAGGAGACTCCAGAAGTGCACCCTTTTAATCCTCAGAACTCAGAGCCAGAAATAGACCCACACAGATTACTAAAGGGACACATTAAAACCACTAACATGTGAAACTAGGATGTACCTGCCAGCCTGCTGGGTGGCTCACACATGAGCGGGACCTGAAGACATGATCAAGCATTCCAGATAACCTACAGTACGAGGGATACCATGACACAGGGTAGGTTACTTCACATGTAATACTTCTGTGACTGCATGTTAAGAAACCACTGAACCAAAAGTGCTACTTGACTACTTCACCTCTGTCACAATATACCGAACCTACATACAGTACAGTAGAGTACCATCTGATCTCTGGAACTCAACCCACAGCCTCGTAATGGTTCATCAATACGAGACAATGCATCATGGTTGCACCGACAATCCCGTCCAAATCCCCGAAGATAAGCAGGCCAAACGTCTTTGGTTGCCATGTCATCATTAGCTAGGCTACTACATGTCAGCATGACTGGAAACACTCTCACATCTGCAAACAAACAACCATGGACATACAAGCATACACACACACCCAGACATACTGTCCACAGGAAGGAGTGCACACACACACGCACACACGCACACACACACCCAGACATACTGTCCACAGGAAGGAGTGCACACACACACGCACGCGCACGCACGCACACGCACACACACACACACACAGTATTACATTTCAGAGTCAAGTGTCAATTTTCTGAAGTGCTCCTCAATGATGGGATGTCCATTCAGACGACCTAATACATCCTCACATGTATGGCTGCTTGATATTAGGTGAACTGCTTCTTTAAGGTTAAAATACTAATCACATCCATTCTCTCAGTGATCAAACACGTGCAGATGACATACAGCGTTAATTTGGATTAAGGTATTAGTGAAACAATTTGTCTTTTGCTAGATGCTAGTGGCAAATGCACTACTGAAAACCAACTGTCGCTCCTGATGGTATCTCAACAGTGACCTATTTCAAGGAAACATCCAGAGGATGTTTGCGTTCTATTTATACAGGATAGAACATAAATTACTGACAGCTGAGTAACCATTGCAGAGCACAGGAAGCTGCAGATAGAAAGAATATTGCGAAATAATCAAAGCCCTGTACCCTATCTGGGACCAGTGAAGGTTGATCAAATGATAATGAGCATTATACTTCATGTATTTGTTTTGTAGGGGGACACTGTAGGGTTCTTACCTCTCCGAGGTGGGGAGTAGGATTGAATCCACATAAGTTACACACTGTCTTCTTGCACTCGGTGCAGTGACTGTAGTTGGGTGTGTCCACTGATCCCACATTCAGCTCCACATTACAGAGAGGGCAGTTTTCCTTGGCTATGGCAGCTGATGCTATGGTAGCTGACTCAGCTTCCTTTGGGGGCCCTGAAGTGGGCTCAGCTGCTGGGGCCTTTCCTTCATCATCCACAGAAAGGGATTTGGGGGCCTTCTTGAACTTAGCTGGAGGGGTGTCAGGAGCAGATTCTGAGTCAGGGGGAGACCCAGGAGCAGAGAAAGGGGAGTCAGGGGGTGAGCCGGGGTCAGAATCAGGCGGTGAACCTGGTCCAGAGTCAGCGGGAGAGTCCGACTCAGGTGGTGAATCCTCTGCCTTGTCATCTTCTGCACCCTTGACAAGACTACTGGCTGAACTCAAGAAGGAGGATCCAAAGCCAAACATCTGAGAAGCAGATTTTTGAGGTTTTGCGGCATCTGTCAAACCTCCAAAACCTCCAAACAACTTCCCAGTCACTGACTCCTCCTGCTTTGGTGCAGCCTGCCCTTGAGGTTTTGCTGATTCCACCAACCCACCAAACCCACCAAACAGTTTCCCTGTAACAGACTCTCCAGCTTGAGAAGTAGCTCCTGGGGACTTGGCGGCATCTGTGAGGCCTCCCAGACTAATACTCCCCAGGCCCCCAAAGAAGCTCGACTCCTGCTTGGCTTTAGCTGGGGAGGGCTGGGGGCTGGATTTCTGCTGAATGGGGCGGCCTGTTTTCGGGTCAATTTTGGGGGATCCTACAGAGGAGCCTGGGGACAGGGGTCCTGGAGAAGTAGGGCCTGGGGATTTCTGCCTGGGAGTGGTTGGTGGAGTTAACCCTGGGTCGGTGGTACTCTGCTGCTTGATCAGCAGCTTGCCTGGTTTGCCTGGAGACTGTCTCTGGGGTGAGGGAGGGGCTGAGCCCTGCTTGGGCTTCATCACGCCAGGGGGATCCATGCCTCCCATCGCTCGCTGCATCTGGCAGTTCAGACACAGCCACTCTTTACCCTATGCAGAAACCAAAGATGGGTTAGATTTGTCTGGAACACTTTTACACAGCGGTCTGAGTGCATTAATGGAATTTTCAGTCATATGCCAAACAGCCCCCTTTTTTAGCTGAATATAAAGAAAAATGTATTAAGAGAGAAAACAAGTCTATTAATTAGACCATTTCAAATGATGTGGAATCCTGTTTTCTTATGCCAAATTGTTTTTCATAGCATGAGGGATTTCAAAATGTGAAACAGTTACATACTGTACATACTAATCATTCTTAAAGTAACAATAGGATTGAAACTATATTAGAGCAATACTAGCTCTGCTTAAGGGTTATTTTCTATGATAATCAATCTGATTATATTAGGCTATATGGTCAGTTAGCAATAGGGCAAATATTGTTGATGTAACAGTATCTGCCCTATTTTCCATTAATGTTAAGCATAGAACATGGTACACATTTGCTTTTCACAGTGTTTTTTTCTGATCATCCATCTCAGCACCTGTTCTTAACCAGCCTGACTACACCACAGTGCTATCTTTGTTTAGTTTCCACTGTGTACAAACCACAGTCTTTAAAAAGCCCAATGTTTTCAGTTTGCTCATTATCTGGAATAGATAATTTTAAACACCAAAATGAATTATTTGAGAAGAGATGGGCCAAAATGGATTAAAACCTATTGAACTGCTGAAGAACACACAAGTACTTTTCTTCTTCTCTTTTCCTTTTCTTATTCTTTCTTTTTGTTTTGTCTCTTTTTATTTAGGGTCTTATTAATCATTACTACTATTATTTAGTAGCAGTACTAGTATTATTATCACTATTATTATTTTGCCAATTTGTCTCTTTTATCATTATCATTTCTTGTACTGTTCATAAAAGTAAAAAAAGTATTTTTTAGAGGAGAGTGGAAGAAGAATGTACAAATCAAGGATTACTTTTGTGAACATGTGTTGTAACTCCCACATCTGCCTCTAAATAAAAGTATTAAAAAAAGAAACCGGTGTCTATTTTCTATGCACATCATCTCTACCCGGGTTAACCATTTAAATGCATGCTGCATCAGCAATTCACATTAGATTGACAGAGCCTTTATTCTCAAAGATGTATTCATCGATTGGATATGAGAGCCTTTTTAATTGGAAAGATTGCCAGTTATTTGAAAGGAAAGTCTGAGGAAAATCTGTTTCCTGATTTGATCAAACTGAAAGGGAACTGACCCCAGCCCTGATCTCTAGGTAACACATTCCCAGAGAAGCTCGTGCAGTGGAAACCAGTCATTCTGCCGTGCAGTACCACAGCCCACCAGAGTTTATAGTCCATATGTGTGGCCGAGTGCCCTCACTGGCTTCCTGTGGCCATGACATGAGTCACCTTGATCTGTGTTCCCTGGGTCCATATGGTCCCTCTGTTCCTCAAGTCCTGTGCCACTCATATGATTCACATTTCCCTTGCCAGGCTCTCACTGTCATGCATGGACCATGTACGGTAATATGCTAACACGCTACTGCTGGATTCAGCTACACTGCAAAAATGTGCATCTGAACAAGTCATTTCATCTCGAATTTCATCCTAAATTGTGAATTTCATCCTACAATTTTGTCAATCTGGAGTGAGATTATTTTGCTTCCTTCCAGTGCAAGCAAGTCACCATATCTTGAAATAAGGTGGACCGCTCTTATCACCAGTATCACAATTTCAGTTGTTTTAAGAAAATTCTTGATTTGCATGAAAATTAAATTGAAGTCAAATGATCTCACCCATTGGCAGATTCTTTAATTTACTAGACCAGATGAACCAGACCAGATGAATTGTTGAGATGGATGTTTGCAGTTTAATGTGAAGTGTCAGAGCTTAGATGGGATAATCTGATATTTCATCACAAACTGATGTGTCCTTTACCCTCCTTTTCTATCAATAACATGGACTGTCTCATGTAATATTAGATGAATGTCAACAATATGCCAGCATACCCTGTACTTATTGGAATTATGTTTCAAAATACTTTACAAAGTCCTGGCATCAAAGTAAAGTCATTATGGACTCTTCCTGAAGTCATTATTCACAGTTTAGAAAAGAAAAAGAAAAGAATCATCACTCTCTTACCGCAGAGTCTGGGGGGCTGAACCCACACAGGCTGCAAACCTCACTCTTACACTCAGTGCAGTTACTGTAGTTGGGTGGGTCCTTAGACCCCACGTTCAGCTGGGTGGTCTTGCACAGAGGACAGAGTCCACCTCCAGGCTTTCCAGGCCCCTGCTGACCAGGGGGCCCTCCGGCCTTAGCTGCCCCCACTGGCTGTGCACTAGGGCCAGGTGGCCCTTGCTGCTGGGGTCCAGGCTTCCCGGGTCCTTGTGGAGGGGGGCCACCTTTTTTCTGGGGAGGACCTCCCTGTTTGGGGCCTTGACCTGGCCTGGGTCCTTGTTGCCCTGGGGGTCCTTGACCTGGAGGAACTTGGCCTGGTTTTGCCCCCTGCCCTGGTGGTCCCTGACCTTGCCTGGGCCCCTGCCCAGGGGGTCCTTGACCTGGCTTTGGCCCCTGCCCAGGGGGTCCTTGACCTGACTTTGGCCCCTGCCCAGGGGGTCCTTGACCTGGTTTTGGCCCTTGTCCAGGGGGTCCCTGACCCTGTTTTGGGGGTCCACCCTGTTGCGGTCCCCTGGGTCCTGGACCTTGTTGGGGGCCCTTGGCTGGTGACTTTCCTCCTTGCTTGGGCCCAGGTGCTCCGGATGCATCTCCCTCCTCATCATCCCCAAACAGGCCAAACTTGGGCATGTTGACAGAGTCGCCCATGGAGGACATGGAGGAGGAGACAGAGGAAGTCATCCCGCTGAGGAAGCTGGAGCCAAACATGCCGGAGGACTTGGTCTCAGGATCTTTTGGCTCCTGCCGGAATCGGGACTCAAGGAGGCTGAGGGATGAGGGGCTGCGTCCCGGTGTGGGCTTTCCAGCCGGGCCCTGGTTGAAGGCGTCTACAGTACGGCTCTTACTGAGACCAGTTGGGCCCCTGGAGGCCCCAGCTCCTACCTGTGGGGAACGCTGCAGGGCAT
>CABFOS010075842.1:0-13793 GCA_900660315.1 Diretmoides pauciradiatus | reverse complement strand
AAACATTACTATTGTATTATTTTGCTGCCTAAATAACATATTAAACAAAACTCAATTAACTAAACAATGTTGGAAAAGGGCGTAGGATGAAGTTTTGAAACTTTTCGAGTCCCACCCCTGTTATTTAAGCTTCATCTATCTTTTATTCACAATCACCATAGTATTCAAACAAAAGAAGAGAGAAAAGAACAATAGGCAATAATAGTGTTCAAAATAAAAATAAAGCAAGATAGAAAAGACACCACTGGTCCTCTATCCACACTATTCCTGTCCACCTCTTTGTTCACCTTTACTATATGTAGTCAGTGTGTTATTTTTAAAGGTTTGTTTGAACTTACTTAGTGTTTTACATGTTTTCAACTCATCACTGCAGTTGTTCCACAGTTCGACTCCCTTTGTTGTGATGCAATCTAGTTTTGCTGTTGTCCTCACTAACTGTTTTTTGAACATATATATTCCTCTGAGGCCATGTTTACTTTCCCTCCATAGAAAACAGAGTAGGCTAGTTGTAAGCAGTCTCAAACTAGTTCAAGTTCAAATGTTTATTTGTCACATACACAATCATACACAGTATAATGCATAGTGAAATGTATTAAGTACCTATTCCGGCTCAATATGAGAAGACAGCAAGACAACAATAGTAACAACAAAATAATGATAAGAAATAATGATAATAAAATGCGTTGCATAGGTAAGAATAAGAGGGATTAAAAAAAACTTGAATCCTGCACCTGATAGTTGAATGCATTTTGTTGAAAACATCCAATAATATGCAATTAAATTGGAATACCCCTTTTCTGTTTCAAAACAAGTAATACATCACTTCTATCACCTGGCAAATCAGTTAGCATTTACATTGCCCAGGTTGTAGTTTGCAGTGGTTTCCTTCCCTCCTCTGTAACCAAAGTTGTGTTAATCCGCCCTGCAGGGATCATCTACGATGTCATTGTGGAGCCACCCAGTGTGGGTTCAATGACTGATGAGCATGGGCACCAGCGGCCAGTTGCCTTCTTGGCATACAGGTATGTCAGTCACAGATGGCATCATTACAGAATCAGCATCTCTAAACAACTATTGAACTAAAGCATTGGGCGATCGGTGTCAGCCCCTATTATAATACTGGTGAAATAGTAACGTAAGCCATATAAAGTGTGGCTAATGCAGTCATGTTTCTTTTCCAGAGTAAATGGCCAGTACATTATGGAAGGTCTGGCCTCCAGTTTCCTCTTCACTATGGGAGGCCTGGGTTTTATAATCCTGGACCGCTCCAATGCACCAAACATTCCCAAACTCAACCGCTTCCTCTTGCTCTTCATTGGATTTGTCAGTGTGCTCCTCAGCTTCTTCATGGCCAGGGTGTTCATGCGCATGAAGCTGCCGTAAGTGTTTATTTTTGTTTCTCTGAATCGTACCCAAATGACGTAGATTTAAAGACAGTGTGGGCATTTACATTGCTCTTGAATGTCTTGTTTGAAGACGGGGCTAGTGCACTGTCTGGGGTTTAAACGGGTTAAAACAACTGGACTAGGGTTTAGTGTTTGAATGGTACATGCACATCTTTCCACACATCGTTTGGGATTTAGTAAGAACCTGATAAAAGCATGTATAAACATTAGCACATACATGTATTTAAGGGGTTTCAAGTTTGAGGCATGGTGACACCAAACTGTTAGAATCGACTAATACAAAAATAGGTAATACGGTAACTCTGGGCCTGCACTATATGGAGTATCGCGCTTAGCAACACTAATTTGAGATCGGTCTTTTAGCATTTATCATAAGTGTACTATATTCATAGCAAATGAAAAGTGTGGTTGGGCCTTTGATGTATCACATAGTCGTTACAAATTCGACTCTTCTTTTTTTCAGAGGATACCTCATGGGTTAAAGGCACAGACCACATCCATCAACCAGCACAGATGATGTGGATGGGAAAAGGACTGACGTTAATCTATTATGCGGGGGCCCAAACAAGCAGTTACACTCAAATTTTGGATGGACTTGAGCTTTGATGAAAATTAACTAGTTTCAATGATTGAAAGCACTGATCTTGCTAAAGAAATTAGACCTGGCTGTAATGTCAGTCTCATAGAGGCTGTGTCTCATTAGTGCTCTGTCACTTCCTTTCTTCGCCTCTTCTCCGTTAATGAGTGAAATGCAGCAGTAGAGGATCTTTTGCAGATCTTTCTCATGGTTGTCTTACTACTTTTTATGTGTCCAGAATCTGTTAACGCCATATACAATCCTGGCACTAAGTATTGTCAATATTATCACTGTTATACACTGTAGTATAACAATAATGAAGGCCAAACGCTGATGTGTGTCTAGTATGTTAAAAGCATCAGTATTGCACACCATTGTAATTTGTTTTTAAGTCTTTTCCAGTTAGCATCTATAAAACCAGTAAAAGTGTATAATATTCAGTCATTTTCAAACTTTGCTAGCCATACTATTTTGATTTTCACTTTGCTGAAACAATCTAGTAGGTACTGTGCAGCAGGGTAACTCACAGCCATTAGAGAGGGGGGAAAGGAAAGGAAGTTACTGCAGACTGCTGGGAGCGAGTCACTGATTTGCGAGTACATTGGGGGTGTGGTTTAGGAAGCGCTATGGATTCTGTGTAAGTTGTATTTTGTAAAGAAATCATTCAAAATGCCTTGAACCTGTCACAGTAATGTTTTGTATACGGCCGTGTAATAAATATTTCCTTGTCTTGTAATAGCCATGCTTCTTTAAATTTTAGAAACATGCATGTTGATACACATCCAGAGTACACTCTTACTTTACTGGTTTACATTCATGTATTAAGAACAAATTGACCTCAATCTTATATAGTGGCCCTGGACTCCAAAAGAATCTGTCTGCAGCCTGCAAGACTCCAAGTTACGCCCCTGTCTTGCAGGC
This sequence comes from Diretmoides pauciradiatus, assembly GCA_900660315.1. Lineage (NCBI taxonomy): Eukaryota > Metazoa > Chordata > Actinopteri > Trachichthyiformes > Diretmidae > Diretmoides > Diretmoides pauciradiatus. The sequence goes on along the minus strand of CABFOS010075842.1, from coordinate 10,889 downwards.
TGCAGATGCAGACAGACCCGACTCCTGTTTCCAGTCACTTGGGGACTTCGGTTCAGACAAATGATGTGATTGTTTGAATCGCCAGAAGGTGGCAGCATAGATCTAATTTATGTTCCCTACCAGTAGTGTTTCCTAGTGTTGCACTTATCCTTTCAGTGAGTAGACACCATTGGCCATTAATAAGCTCAATTTCCACCAAGAGAGGTTGGTCGCAGTTGTGCTTTATTGGGCTTTCATGATCCTTACCCTCCTCCCCCTCGACTAACTTGTAGAGATTCTATGGTCCAAGATTGAAAGTGATAAAGGATTGAGTTCTTGTCTGCAATTTTGGAGGAAGCAAACATCATGCCTCTCTGTTTACTTGACCTTTCCACAGGTTAATTGATCAGCAACCCCTATAGGAGACAAGATGAGGAGGAGGAGGAGACAGTGGGAAAACAGAAAGAGATACCAACTAAACCCCAACAAGGCATTTTTCAACATTTAACATCACTGCTTTTCATTCACAAAAATACAGACCCAAGCTAGTTTTATGGGCTTGGGTCTCTGAGAGCAACCCTTTCGTGAGGAGTACTTCCTTGAAGTTACACCCATGTCTAGACAGGACCGACCATCTTCTCAGTCCCTGTGATAAGGTCTGAGATATGTGGTAGTTAAGGGTTGTCCAAAACATAATTCATTATCTTGATTTAGCAACGTATAATAAAAAGAGCACTGACACTGCTTAGAACAAACATGCATTCATATATAATGAGATATTATATAGCTCCAATACACAATATGTACTCTACTACTCATGTTTGTTTTGTTTTTTAATGATTTATAGTTTTTATTGTTTTCAAGATAACAAAAGGTACAAATATTTCAAACTGAACTGACTCATTAACATGAAATGGAAACTATAATAAAGACAAACATGGCGACGGATAAAAATAATGATTAAAATAATAACGATAGAGTAATATAAAATAAAATATAACAGTGGTGCACAAAATCCTTAGAAGTTTAGAGCATTAAGTGGTATTCAATCAATATGTATTCACATTTTTTCTGAGCTGAAAATGCTATTAAGCACTCAATATATAAGAATGGTACTGCCCCCTTTTCAAGTGATACTCCACCTTATCAAGCAGCCTATATGATAATCTGTCTAGGGCAGCCAGCTGACCACTCATGTTTTAGATTCCCTGCCCACATTTTTGTCTCATACGTGACTATTCCTCTGAGATACAAGATCATTTCAATGTCTGATGGCTCACAAAACATAACAGGGCTTGAACAAACACAAGCCTCTGATTAGTTACTGATCTTGTAACGCTGTAAGACCCAGACTTCCCATGCTGCCACTGGTTAATGTAACATGCTAGCCTGTTGTATAACACGCTGCGATATACTGTAGCTTGCTATACTCTTGTCTCTACTGGGCAATCTTTCTAATAGATTCTAGACAGAACAGTTCTTGTATTCTGGGGAGAGTATTCTGTTAAAGCTGAATTCAGTCTTTCAAAAACAATATTTTCAATTTGCATATACAGTTCTGCAAGGTTTAAAGAAATGATATGATGACTTGATACCATTTCTTTGAGCTACAGTACCTGCCTGTTCTTGGTCTTTTCCATTAAGAGTGATTATGTGTAGTCCCCTGGATAACTGCCAATTAGTTTCACGGTTCCTTTGACTGGAAGTGTGCAAGGTGTGCTCGCTATTTTCACATCCTGCTCGTCCTGTCTGGTAGCAGGCTAATCAAAGAAACACGACAGGGATGTTGAAAAGGACACGGCCTGGTGTTGGTAGGACCCAGTGGTAGCTAGGAATGTTATATTTATGTTTCTCCGGTCTTCTGCGTTCTATGTTCCCAGTCAAAGGGCGCAGCATCCAAGGTTCTTTTCTGCCTCATCAGGGAGGGAATGGTTTGTCAAAGTTGTGCGAAAGTGAACGTTTCCCCTTCAGCAACAGAATCTTTTCCTTCAGTTCCTCCCCCCCCACGTCTTCATCTCACCGGATTTCAACACGTCTGTCTGGCTGATGCACTGGAGGCCCTTTATGCACTTTCTTGCATATCCAAAATCTAGTTTGGCCACTCAAACTATGTGTTGCATATTCTGTTTAATGCTGTGGCAGATTGGGGGAGGGGTTGGGTGAGGCACAGACTGGATACAGAGAGAGTTGAGTTAGTGCAGTGGTTCTCAACAGGGGGCCCGGGGCCAACAACAGGGCCTCAGAGAGCTGCAAGTGGGGACCTTGAGATAATAGGAAATTATTTCAAACAATGAGCCTCATTTATCAAGTGAAATACACAAACATTTGTGTGGAGAGCTTTTTAAATATACATTTGGCACTCATATTTAGTGTTTTAAGTGAATTGTGGCACCATGTTGTATCATCTTTCAAACTCTGACACACATGGAAGTATTGATAAATGAGGCCCATTACAGAATGCTTCAAACATCAAAACCTCAAAGTAATTGTGCAACTAACATAAATAACACAAAGAAGTTAATATTATACAACCAAAGCATTTTTACTATGTGTGGATGTATGGGAATGGGAAAAGGGATATTTGAGGATTACTAGAATGACAAAAAAGTTGTTTTTGAATGTTTTTATGAGGTCAAATGGAATATGCTTGACTGACTGCATGAGACTTTGGAGTGTGTACAGATGGAGTCGCAATGATGACAGGCAGACAGGTTATCACATCTCCTGTGGATGGGGGGGAGGGCTGGAATATTTCCTTGGACAGACAGGGGCCTAGGGGACAAAAAAGGTTGACCAGGGTTCCCATTCTTTTTGAGAAATATTTTTCCAGGACCTTTCCAGGAGTTTTTCTTGACAATCCAGGACAGCACTTGCTCACAAACGATCATATAATTTACCGGTAGTAGCCTAGTATCAACACCTTTAACCCCAGTTTTATTCCTCCTTATTTAATGTTGAAGGGTTCATGATGAAGTGTCTTAGCTTCATTACAGGTGACGGCTACACACATCACTGCTAACTGTCCAATCAGATCATCTGACCTCTTGTTGGTAGATGTGACCAACACTGGTATGTTGTTTTGTTTTTTTACTTACAAGCTCTCAAACTTGGCCCAAGCTGCTATAGTCCTAACAGTTTCAAACAGAAGACACACTTAGGTTTACATAGGCGATCTGAGTGAGGGGCTTAAATACAACCAAAGATTTCCAGGATAACATAGATTTTTTTAGACAAGACTGGAAATCTAGTCTCTGAAATTTCAGGTTTTCCAGGACGAGTGGGAACTGCTGCTGCCATTTAAGGCCGATTGCAGCCGGATCCCATTTTATCCCGTGTGTGCATGTGTGAGCAGTTGCCTGTGTGAGAGTATTTGAGCCCCAGACAGGAGACGAGAGGTCGAGCGTCAGACTGTGGAGCGGAGAATGGAGAGTGCAGGAAGACCAGCAGCGGTGACCGTCCCTGTTCCCGGAGGATGCAGCCGTGGCCAGTCGGGGATCGCAGCTGGTAAGCTGCTTGAAAGCCTGGAGGACTATGGGCCAGCTTTGACCTGCCGGGACAGAGGGGCGGTGCGCCTGCCAAGCGCGACGGTGCTGAGAGACGGGGCCAGTGAACTTTATTGACTGTATGTAAATAAAGCGGTCTGCTGGCCCACTGACTGTCTGCCTTGTCTCTGTCTGTTCCCGGGAGTAGCGAGCCTTGCTACAGTTACACTCAAGTATATGTGAAATGTGTTTTTTTCCTGTATGGGTGATGTTTTCCTATGTAAAGTCACTGGCCTGGTCGGTGGGTGAATAACCGTGAGAACCCTTAGTTGAATTCTGATATCTTTTACATTGACAGTTTTAACACGTAAGCTGTCTTCACAACTATTGTCCCACATTTTCTGTTTGTTCAACCTCTGCCCCGCTGAAATGTCCGCGAGCTTGACACAGAATCCCGAGCAGCTCCACGAGTTCTGACCTCTGACCTTCCTACAGAATTTCCCCTTGGAGATCAATACTCATTGTCGTCCGCTTTTATTTAGTGTATTTTGATCTGTGTTTAAGGAGTAGGCAGGTTTTGATTATTTTGGTTATTTCAGTGACAGCGACAGACTCAATTTACCAACAATTGTATTGTTCTCTTAAGTATGAACAAGTCAACACACACATTGAAAGGGTACAGCTTGAATTTTCTCACCTTTTATTCATTATTTTACTTTTTATAATTTCACGAAAATGCCAATATTCTTGTCATTCTTTAAATTATTGATCATCAGACATAAAATATTACATGTTAGTAAAACCATTAATAAAAACTGAAAATAACAATACACACCAGTTAGTGTAACAAGGCAGTTTGCGAAATTTAGGAACATTTGATTATAGACACAAAAGTGAATGCATAATGTCATGAGCAACTGGCCTGATTCATGCCTATAATCATTTCAAAGTACCTGAGAGGGTTTGTATATCATATATTATCATTAATGCATAAAAACCTTCATTTATACATAATATTGGATACAATACACTTGAGCAAAAGCCACTTCCTTTATCCATTAAAACATGGAAGTAAGGAGTAAGGTTTCATCTTAGGAAGGATTCAGTTTATGATACTGGTTAATCTAAACCAAGTGCACCTTGAGGATGAGAGAGACAACAGGTATCTACACTCACAAGCACCATTATGTCTTGGGGCGTTTGGTTTGTCGAGGGTCTCGTTGAGCGATCTCCCCGCTGTGTACCACCCCGTTGCGATGTTGGTGTCCATTCTCATCAGTGGGCAGCTTGAGATGAAAATCAATGAAGTTGAAAAAACATTTTAGACAGATCCAGTGTGGTTCTTTTCTAAAACACAAGATTGTCTCGTTGATGGAAAGGAGGTATGACAGTCATCGTATCAAACCCGCCCCATATTAGATAAACAGTTGTGGTTGTCCCGTCCTTGATATGATGACTGTCATACCTCCTTTCCACCAATCTGGTGCTAGTGCCGTTCGCAGTTGTGAACCTTCTAAGAACCAGTTTGCTTTTCCACTAGAGAACCACGTCACTATGTCACTGTATACATCTGTACGATATCACGTCCCACTCTGGTGTCTGTGCCGGTGAGCTGGTGCTACTAGCTTAAAAATCCATGTGAAATTTGAGGACGCAATTGCTAAATATGTCCATGAAAAAAATATTTTTTTCCAGCGAATATCTTAGTTGAAACAATATTGAGTAAGCCGAGTATTTTTTGTGTATACATGTGCAATATTTATTCAGTTTGGGAAATCCCACAAAGTGTAGTTGTCAAGTTGTCTGCTGAGCCCTTCATGGTCACGATAAACCCGCCCCCAGCCGCTGATGTAAGAGGTTCTTGGTTCTAGAGCAGCCAGAGCAGAGTTGGTGCTGCTCTGGAACCAGTTTTCCTGGCGTGGGCTAGCCTGTTTTATACCCCGGGGTATATTCTGGGCTAGTCCAGTCTATACCCCGGGGTATAAAACAGGCCAGCCCACTTTAACCCCGGGTATAGTCTGGGCAGGGGGTTAATGTGGGCTGCTACACCGGTTCTTTTGCTGTCGAAACGCGAAGAACTGGTTCAAGATTAGGCACCGGCTCCGAACCAGCCCTTAATTCCCCTTGGTGGAAAAGGGGCAACAAGATCCGTTTGTGTCCGTTGATAACGCCCCATGGAAATCAAAAATGAACTGAGAGGTTCCAGAGTAACATGAATTTACGAATTGGTCTGGCGATACCAGGTTATTATTTGCCTTCTCTGATGGGGTTTAGGCTTATCAAGTTCTCTCTGGGGGAGGAAATGATTTAGGTTAAATAGAAGAGACAGGCTTACCTTTCTCTTACTGCCTCCCTTGTCTAGATTCACCAGGTTTGGCAGATTCATGCCTAATGCTCTCTCAAGGTCTGGAAACACAGATACGAAGGCATTAACGCATCAGGAGAGAGCGGTTAGACAGTATCGTTATACACCGTGAGCCTTTTAAATAATGAATGTGCCAGAACGAGGCCTGCTAGTTTCAGCACCGCAGACCACAAACGCACGAGAACACGGGAAGTACCTGTGAGAATGTGGTCGATTTTGTCCACCACCATGTCGGCGTCCTCCTTTGTGAAGCACAGAGGTGGTTTGAACTTGAGGACGTTGCGATGAGGTCCGTCAGCGCTCAGGAGAATGTGCTGTTCCTTCAATCTGACAACAAAGTAGTTCAGAAATCGTTTTGTTTGTAGTATCCCTGCACATTAAATTTAGTGTGGTTGAGCAATTTTAAATGCCTTGTAATTATTCCTCCTGAAGGTTTGGGGATGTTTAAAATCAGATAATTTTAGGACTTCAAATGAAAAGTGTCCTCTGAACGACCACATCATTTCAAAGCGAAATAAAGCACTTTGCATGCTTCAAAGTAAGTCAGGGCAAAAATGTGGTGAAGTCTGTCGTCGTTTGGCCTCAAACAGATGAGTAGATCATTAACACACACGCTCGGATAGAACATCCAAGGCAACACACGTATACACAGACGCATAAACACTTACTTGTATATGATTTCTTGGGCCTCTGCTGTTGCAGGAGTGAGCTTCACTCTGTCCCTCACAAGTTCCACGCCCACGAACAGACCGTGACCCCTGCCAGGACATGACAAGTATGCTTTCAGAAGACCTCCGGGTCAAATGGTCATTTGACAAAAATATTTCTTTTTCACCGACCAACAATTGTTGTCCACATAAATGCTTTTTCATAGTAACACTGTGGACCAAATCAAGCCTTTAAAGTAATAATCAGCCACATATTCATAGAAATAAGTGTCTGTTTAGACTTTAGCCAAGAGATTAGAAAAACACGTCTGCGCGTTAGTGTGGCATTAGAAACAATAAATTATGTATCAGATATAATCATCAGTGTAACAACCAACCTGGATTCGATTTACAGGACATGGAAAGAATTTATAGTACATCTTGTGATTCAACTGTTGCACTTTCTGCAAGGTGATATCTGGTTGTGTGTGTGTGTGTGTGTGTGAGAGAGAGAGAGAGAGAGAGAGAGAGAGAGAGAGAGAGAGAGTGTGTTCAGTTCAACAATTCAGTCTTACAATCAATCATGTAAACGTATTCTGTATATCTTTGAAGGCCAGAGTAGGTGATATATATGTAATTTCTGGCTTCAAAGTTCACACAGTTACGCAGCAATGTGGCTTCAATCGCTGTAGAAACATAAGACTTTAACTTTAAAGTTAACCAGTTGGCCGACATTACTGTTGCCAATCTGGACTCTCTGTCTCTGGAGACACTCCAGTAATGACTAAGCATGGAGTACTAATGCTCACATCAATATATACTGCAATGCCGGGTTATTCAATCATGTGCTATGCAGAGCCAAGAGTATGCAGGTTTTCATCCCCACCAAACACCACAACAGGTGATTTCACCGATTTGGTTGGAATGAAAACCTGCATACTCTCGGCCCTCCATGGCACATGGTTGAATAGCGCTGCAATGGTTCAGGCTCGGTGGCCTCCGCGTTTTCAGTAACAAGTTGTCGTAATGTGTTCAGGCCATTCCAAGTTTACAGGATCTCCCCGTGAAAGCCTGTTTGTGTGTGTCTGTACACCCACCTGATATCCCCCACCAGTGGATGCTTCTCCTTCTGCTTCTCCAGCAGCCTGGTCAGGTAACCCCCCACACGCAGCGCGTTACCCTGGAGGTCCTCTTTCTGAATCACGTCGAGGACGGCCAGACCGATGGCACAGGACACTGGGTTACCACCGAACTAAGAAATTCAAAACCCAGACATAGAGGAAAGGTTACACCCAGGCTAGGTGATCTACTGGTAGATCACCGAGGGATTCGGTGTAGCACTTCAATTTGCAACATGAGGCAACTGTGGACAGGGCAGAGAAGACAGAGGCCGAGAAGACAGATGTATGTAGGCTTTGCTTCACATAACAAATCAGTTCAACTCTATATTGTCTGTTTGTGATTATTAACTTCGCATCATTTGCATTATATGCCTGGAAAAGATCCGAACGGCAGCAACCTAGCTGGAAAAACGTCCAACATGACAAGACTCAACAAAATACAAGTTCTTTTTCCCAACCTTATCCTTTTTCAGGAAATGACTGCATGCAGAGACTGTCAATGAAAAAGATCTGGCTTGCACAAAAAGTGTTTTCACCCATAATGTGGAAACCAGATGTGTTTAAATGCGTAGCAAATATGGACTTTATGTCAAGGATGAGGTCAGGTCAGTGCTATTTCTGGTCATCGGAGATAAAGCACAGTTCATGTACCATATTCATCATATTCACCATAAACAATATGACTCAAGCCATTCTGCAGACATCAATCTTATCGATTTCTACTGAAGTGTCATGGGTTCTTGGATATTCTTACTGTGTTGAAGTATTCCATCCCAGACGATAGGAAGGCTTCTGCCACCTCTTTGGTGGTGATGACACATGACATGGGGTGTCCGTTGCCGATAGGTTTGCCCATGGTGACAATGTCAGGCACAAAGTCCTCTCCCTGAAGTTGGAAGGCCCAGAAGTGGGTGCCGACACGCCCAAAGCCCACTTGGACCTCGTCGGCGATGAATACACCCCCTGCCTGACGAACATGTCTGCAGAAGCACAACAGAATCCAGAGGTGTGCAGGTATAGGCACTCGCTCACTCTTACTCTCGCTACTCTCACACACGTGCGCTCATTCACATGCACACACGGCCATGCACATTTCACATTCATTTTCTCTTTGTCCACCATCGTCATTTAGGGCACAGACAAGAGACAAAGCAGGTTTGTCACAGTTTGTTAACATTGCCAAATGGCACATTTTCATTTCAACATTGCTTCTTTTTTGAGAGGCAAGAGGATTCCATTCAAAACATTCAGTGAAAAATGCTGTCTGACACAGTTGCTAGACAGCGTCAATTATGTTTGTGCTTTTCCTTATTGGTTTAATTATTCTTGTAGTGTGCATCTCCCATAAAGTGAACATGCAAACTGGTTTGGTTACATATTTTACATACTGTGCATTGCACTACATGTTCTGGACAAGAAACAAAACAACCAGGCACTGGAGCATGGACATGAATACAATCTCTGGTGTACATACTCTGCCACTTTCTGGAAGTAGCCCGCGGGGGGAATGACTTGCCCACCGCAAGACTGCAGCGACTCGGCAATAAAAGCGGCAATCTGCACAAGAGAAGACCATATCAGACCCAACAGAAAGCCAGCCTGGGACACTGGAGGAGAGGGGTCCTGACACCTGCAACCTGTGGATCTTCACAGATGTGGATAAATGTATAGTTATCAGTGGGTTGTCACAAAAATAAACACAGGCAGACACAGACAGAGAGACAGAGAGAGGCAGAAAGAGGAGAGACAACCTAACATTCACTTGTGCACAAGTACAGACAGTGTACAGGAATTTTCCTTTCATTTTTTTTGTCACATGTTGCTGTTCAGTAGCACAGAAAGGGATAAAACGGTTACATTGCAATCATACATCAAGTTGTCCGTTCTGGCTTCTTCCTCTGGACGCATATCTGCACAAACATCCATAAGAAGCTGCTAAAGGCATTCTGTAAGATCTCTAGGATGAAATCCCATCCTTCTTGCCACTGAACAGGACATTGTCTTGGGTTGGAACATAGGATTGGACCTGAGATTTGTCCCTAAAAGTCCCAAGTCCTGAACCTGAGAATTGGGAGAAAGAAGTGAAAGGGGGAAAAAGGAAGGGTGGAAAATCAAATGAGTACTGGCAAATAAGGGGGTGGGGGGTGTATACGTGTAGTGTTTGGCATCCAACATTTCAAGACGCACAACATGCATACAAGAAGGCTCCAGGTACAGTACAATGCAGTGCCGAGTACCGGCTTTTCTGCCATTACATCATGGTTTCCATATTATAAGTCAACATTGTTATTCATTGCGATGTCTCCCCTGTGAAATCTCTGCTATTATATCATCAATCTGAAAGGCAGAAGCAATACGTGTAGCCATATCGGCACGGCATACTATACGGCCCATTTTCCTTTGAAAGTCAGTCCCAGTGAGCACAACAGTGATGTCAAACACATGGCCTACCTTTCCTCCTTTCCCATGGGCCGTGTGGATGATATCTTTGACATCATCTGCGTATGCTGTGGCGGGGTCTGGGTGATCCCCTCTGTATTTGCCTCTGTAGACATCTGGGTTCGGAGCCTGTATGAGGGATGGAGGTTGGACCGATGAGCAGAAAGAATTATGGGTCATATCTTGGAAGGCCACGTATTACTAGTAGGGATGCACGAGTAATTATCGTCCGATACCGATATGATGACTGATATATTGTGCATCCCTACTATCTATCTATCTATCTATCTATCTATCTATCTATCTATCTATCTATCTATCTATCTATCTATCTATCTATCTATCTATCTATCTATCTATCTATCTATCTATCCATCTATCCATCTATCCATCTATCCATCCATCCATCCATCCATCCATCCATCCATCCATCCATCCATCCATCCATCCATCCATCCATCCATCCATCTATCTATCTATCTATCTATCTATCTATCTATCTATCTATCTATCTATCTATCTATCTATCTATCTATCTATCTATCTATCTATCTATCTATCTATCTATCTATCTATCTATCTATCTATCTATCTATCTATCTATCTATCTATCTATCTATCTATCTATCTATCTATCTATCTATCTATCTATCTATCTATCTATCTATCTATCTATCTATCTATCTATCTATCTATCTATCTATCTATCTATCAAACAGATTTGTGTTTAATATGTAATGACAAATAAAGTATTTCATTTCTTTCTGCAGCACCAGCTGATTTTAGCTCTGCTGAAGAGGAACAACTGATTGAAATGACCTCTGACTCCCCCCTGAGGTTACGATTTTCATCTGAG
>CABFOS010075841.1:0-10000 GCA_900660315.1 Diretmoides pauciradiatus | reverse complement strand
CCTCCACTTGGTCTGAGGAGATTTAAACTCAGCCACTTCAGCACATTCTCATAAATATGGCTCCGGCGTGACACCCATCCATCACGTCGCCTTTGCCAAGTATAGTTTTTGGAGGCTGTGTGTGTATGTGCGTGTGTTTACATGATGTGTCTGCGTGTATGTGGGTGCATGTGTGACATAGGGAGAGAGAGGTACACTCCCAAAGACAAAGAGGGACAAACGAGAGGCAATGAATGAGATGACAACACTTTGCCCCTCCATCCTCTAAATGCCTCGGACATAATTCAGGTGGAGCACTAAGTGTATTTGGATAGACACCTCACCTGCCCCGGGGAGGCAGAAAGCAATCCGGAGAAAATTGGAAAATCAATTTTGTCACGTTGAAATCAGGTTGATTTTCCCTCTAGTGCTATCTCTGAGGCGTAAAATTCCATCTTGATATGCACATTTATTTCTCCGCTTGGTGTTTTTCTCTCCGTTTTATCTGGGACACTTCACTCCTCACTCTCTTATATTATTGTGACACACGCAGCTCTTGGATCAATGGTAGACTATAATTTTTGACAGCTAATATTGCTTTGAGATGGGAGCGCATTTTCGTAAGTGTTCATATCTGTCGCTGGCTACACGCAGACACTAAGTGGGGATTTCTCTTAATCACAAGTCAGTCTTCACAGCAAAATAATGTCTTAATCAGTCTTTTAGTTAAATCTTAGGAATCTTAAGTGGGTTTTTTTACCAATGGAGTGTGTAGCTAATATATACACACACACATTCATACTGTACACACGGGAATTTAGCTTTGTTTGCACACGTAGATGCATATTAGGAACATAAAGTTGAAATAATAAATACAGCGGTGTTACTGTATGTTACGAAGCGGCTACAGTACCCTTTCAACTGTATTATTTCTGACAAATATTGATGAGGTCTAACGGGGAGGAGGGTTCACTAATGAGACATGAGAAATTAGGAATCCTCCACCGATATTAAAAAGCATGTTTCCACCCCCTTATTCCTGTAAGAGCATGTTTATGGCATCTTGACAGATGCGATGTGTGAGGTACTGTCTGTCTGAATGATGACCTGAATTATGTTGTTGTTGTTTTTTGTGAGTGTGTATGTGTGTACTTGTATTTATATTTTCTAGGGACATACATCAGAAGAATCATAAGAGGGAAGGCAGGGGCACAGTACATTTCCTTTACAGAAATGAACTTCTTTTAATTTGCTCTGGCTTCCTTATTATCTTGCTCATGTGCTAAATATATTGTAGTATTACATATTCACTTCACTTCAAGGATATACAGTATATCTCCAAATGAACGCATGCATGTAGGGCACTTTTGGTTCACATTCATATGCATTATGTGTGTTTCTTATGCTCCGTCTCTTTCCATAAGCCGCCTGAATTCTATTGAGGCACAATGAAAGGTCAACTTGAGGTTTAGCATAAGAATCATGCACTTATCTTCTGTACTTCACGTGCACACACACACACACACACACAGAGAGAGAGACACACTCTCGCACATACACACAAAGCGTTGTGTTAAGCTTGCCTTAATGAGGAGGGGATGGTCCGAAAGGCAATAATGTGCATTAAATAAGAAAAATTAAACGGGAGTGTTAAGGTTATTGTTTTAATATTCATACTTCAGTGCTGAATACATTTAGGTTAGGATGTTAGGATGATAGAATGATCACACGCGCGCGCACACACACACACACACCATCATTGTAATCCTGCGTGTAGTGTGGAGTGTCTGTTTTCAGGGCAAGGCTGGCTGTAACCAGGAAAGACAGACTGTTAATGTGACTGACAGTGTGACTTTCTGACTCTCTAATGCTCTCTGGTCATTCTGAGAGCTGTCAGTGCTAAGGATAGCCAATCGATAGAGTCGGCTGACCCTTCCCTCCCCCTATGTTCTACAAAGGTGAATTACATGGAGGTACAATGGATGTCTTGGTGTGTGTGTCTGTGTGTAGTGGAGCCATAAGTTGTTTATATTCCTGCAAGGGTGCGAGTGCATGTTTTTGTATTTTTTCCTTCCAGTCGGGTGATATGTTTTGAGCGCTTGTTAAAGGCATTTTCTCTGCCAGACAAAGAGCACACGCTCACAGACAGTACAATAACAAGACTTTTACCTGAAGGTGACATTCAGACAGAAAGGGAGTTCTTAACAATCACGGCTCATGCAACAGCGAGCTACTACAATAGAAAGTCTCATTATAGCCTATTGTATTGATATTTAGACCAGTGGTTCTCAACTGGTCTGGCCTTGGGACCCACAGTTTCCCATGGTCATTAAATCGTGACCCACTATTATATAATTCAAACCAAGAAAACATATTCGTCATAATTTTTTTAAAGTAAAATAAACAAATATTTTCATCCCTGCATTCAGAGCACATTACTCTACAATAACAAACTGATCCTGATTAATAAACTGATGAGTATGAACATCACAACTGTGTGCTGCTGATCCTGGTGAATATGAATAAAATGAACATCATAACTCATAACTGTGTTTACACACATAATATGATCGCCTAATAAACAGACTGTTTTCACTTAACAGGTATTTGGATAAGCTAATGAGATAATTGGGGATGTGCTTCATTCCTGATAAGAATTTCAAAGTCCGGGTAGTTTTGCATTCAAAAAGAAAAGAAAAAAGTTTTAGTTTTTTTTGACCACTCACTCTGCGACCCATTCAGAACGAGACCCACCCGTTGAGAAACACTGATTTAGACCATATTCCAGGAAATTCCATTACCTCCTCCATTATACATAACCAGAATGACAGGTAGATGGACACCATTATGCCTAATCATTAATGTGTGATGGCGGTTCTACGTGAAGTGACCCCTGTTTGTTTGGTGTGACCTTGCTAGTTGTGACTCTGCGATGTGATGGAGTGATAAGAAAGCTTATCCTGTCTAATGGATTATTTGGCTCGCTGGCCAGAGTGGCTACGGGCCTGTGGGCTGTGATAAATGACAGCTGAGGCTTTGGCATGTTCCACTCCAAAAAGACTGCATTCATTTTCTCTGTTTGTTTTGTTGCTCCTCTTTCCCCCTTTATTATTCTTTTTTCCCCTTCCTTGCTTTGCCTGTTCATCCCATTGTCTTGTTTGCTTGCTTGTTTTCGTCTTGTGTGCTTTTTCTCTCTGCCTCCCTCCGCCTCCCGTTCTCTCTCTTTTTGTTTCTGTCAACCTTGTCTCCTTTCTCTATCAACACTTCACTCTGGACATCCAATTACTCTCAGGTCATAGCATAGTGATTTAATTCAGAGCAGCGCCATTCAACCCGAGCCTCAAACAGCCATTCAAATTACAGCCTCCGCCGCTTCCAGAGTTGCCACTCTGCAAAATGTTGTTTTCAAACATTTCTGGGGCCACCACCTAATCTGATCCTCCAAGCATAATTGAATGTCAGTCGTCACATAAAGATTCTTTCCTCTCTTCAATTAGCGTCTCGTTTCCCCGTGTCACCGCAACGAGACAAAGCAGACAGAGAAATATTTACTCCTCCCAGGTAGAAGCCCAAGAGAGTTATTATATTATGTCATTTATATGCAAATAATACAGCATAGGGAACACATTGATAAGATTTCATTACAGCAGATCTGATGTGCACTTCAGTTTATAAACTTCCTTTCATTCCCCTATTATGATCTGGAGATTGGAAATAGGCAAGCAGATGAGCTGGGTGGAGACGGACGCAGGCAACTAGAATACATGGAGAGAGATGGTGGCCCTCTGAATGGGTGAAGAAGAAAGAGCGTAATAGGCGGAGAGAGACTGAAACACAGACCTAGAGTCAGTAGGGAGAGGAGAGGTGCAGGCCGTTGGATGCTGACACGAAACAGGTGATCGGAAAGAAAGTTAAGCACAGGTTCAACATGTCGGGAGAAACAGGTAAGAGGTGTAGGCAGCTAAATGGACAGAGGAGGGTTCACGGTATGGAGAGACACGCGGCAGGATGGTGAACAAAGTCTGACAAGGTGATTTTATTCTGACCAATATCACCAAAGCATTTATCACCACCGCTCTGCAAAATGTTTACAAATGTATCTGGAGCCGCCTACTTCAGAGGTGTGTGGAGGTTATTATCTGAAAGACTTTAGAGAATCAAGACCCAGTTAAATGTAGACTAAACGTAGTGTGAAATATATTCATAGTTTTTTAAATTTTTTATGGTGAATTTCAACTATATCCTGACCAGTCTCCTATGGAGCTGCCGTTACTATAGGCTTTCATCTCACTCTAAGCTTCACCCCAATACTTATTTCAGAATTTCAATTTCAGATATAAGGTCAATTGCACAAGAACAGTTGGTGTGGTGAATGGTTTGATTCTACATTCCTGGTTTCACTGTTAATTAACATACGCAACACTGTAGGGTGCCTGGTTTCTTTTGCCTTAAAGCTACAGTACGCATACTTCTCTCTTTTCTCTTCTTTTGGTTGGTCCATTTCACACTGTCTGTGTCTGATTCAGATGTTGCATCACAAAATTAACTTGTACTAGGAATAATAGATAGGTGGAAGTATCATTTTCTTTGTTAGATGAACACAAGGTGAATTGTTAAATCAATATCACATTGTTGATGAATCTTTCTCATATATTTTAATGATTTCTGAACTAAATTGACATTGTGGAAAATGATTTAACATAATGTATGATTATACTTCATTTATTTGGGTTAGGGTTACCCTGTTCCCCACCCCATACCGTGGTATGATGGGTTGGTCTTCATGGGAGTTAAAAATGCCCACTCAAAACCGCCAATCAGACATCCCCCCTCTAAAGAGCATCACACATGGATGACGACTCGAACCCAGAAAAGAAAGTGAAACACTAGAGTTTATTACCAAGATCTCCTGTTATGTGTGTTGCTGCAGTGTCTCCTTATGTGATGGCCGGTAGCCCGAGTTCTAGCAGCCGCAATCAATACAATGTAGTTGGTGTGAACCCAACTACCTCACGCTCTCTCCCGAAACAAACAAGGTAGACACTCTTCGCAGGCATTGATGAAATACGGCACCACCTCCTTCTCCCTCCCTTTCAATCCCTCCTCTCTTCACCCTCCTCCCCCCATCCCTCCCTCCTCTATCGTGCCTCTGTCCAGTTGCATTAGTGAGGAAATGAGATTCCCCCTAATTAATTAGATCTCTGAGTGGTAAAGATGAAGATTACATCCCAATGAAGGTTAGAGGTGTCAATCACACAGTTTTTTAAAGATGTGCATTACTCGAGATAAATTGAGCCTCCTGGGAATTGTGGGTAAAACTGTGTGTGTTGTTAATCTTTTCCCCCCTGTTTTAATTTAGTCTCACAGACACTAGGAGTCAGTGAGAGAACCAACAAAATGATACAGCATTTTAAACAGCAAATAGGTTCATTCTTCAACACATTCTTCTTATCAACGATAAAAAAATGACAGCTAAACTATGGCACCCTACAGTTCTGTAATGACATCCATTATTTATGACCAAGTGAGTCGAGACACTGCAAAAGCACAATCTGTCCAGAGAACACAGTCTCAGTGGCATGATAGCGAAGCTTAATCGCTCACTTGAAATGTCTCAAATCAAATCTTGATCAAAGATATAAGACTCACACGCAGGAGTGAAAGTTAAAGGGGCTCAGCTGAAGAACACACAGAAAGAGTTGCATCATCTCTACCCCTCCCTTCGCTGACTTCCATACAGTTTTCCAGCTTGCTACTAGCTTAGATTTGACATCTTGAGGCCGTTCCGCAGTCTGACTCGAGGGATTCGGCTGAAGGTTGTGGTTTCTCACAGCAACTAAGGCCTTGTGTCTACGCTCCTTACTGCTTTCTGTCATTGCACAAGCACAGAGGCTTAATAACTCACAGTACAATTAGTGCTAATTTAATAATAAGTAAATTATATTAAAGTAATGAATAAGAAACAAACAAATAATGAATAATGCATAATGATAATCACAATCAATTCTGTTACAAGTCAACTTCTTTCACTGACTAATGGAGAATATGATTTGTCCAATTAAAGTTTGCCCTTCTCTCAAGACACCTCACATGCTCCTGCACAAGTGATTGACTGACTAACAGGCACATAATCGTTATAGTGAATGGAAAAGAAAAGACAAGCTTGATGACAAAGAACTGGCTATTAAGCTGGCCAGTTAGTTCAGCACAATATATATATATAGTATTAACAGGTAATTACTGCATTTTATCACGTGATAATAATCAGATTGTTCTTTGGCCTCAGAGTAGTCAGGTGAAACTATTGTATGGTTTGGCTTTCCGGTGGTTAGCACACAAACTACTCAACCTACTTAAATTCCTATAAATTAGTACATTACATTGAGACAGTTTTGCCTGAATCTTGTTTGCGCCTAAGACACCCATTTACGATTAGCACATTCTTTTCTGGCTGTTACTAGAAAATCAATCCATGAATTCAGGTTTTTCTTGCAGACATTCATGGTAATAGACTAAGCTGACAATATTAATGACTGCTGTAGCTCAACGCTGGGGGCAACTTCACTGTGACGTATTCCTCTATACCCCCACTAATCATCACAAAATGGTTTTGGCCTTGGGACTGTTAATTCAGAGAACTGAGCGGAAAGATTTTAAAATGCATAATGCGTCTAGGATAAACAAAGCTGAACTGGCAAGAGAAGAGAAATATGAGGGTAGCTCAAATATTGGCTCATTCCATTTGCTATGCATACAGAAAAAAAACTTCAGAGACCTTTTCAAAATTCAGAAGTAATCTAGTAGCGTTGAGAGTCCTGACTTTTTCTGTGTCCTAAGGAGGTATTGAAAGGGCAATGGAGAGAAGGAGGCAGGGAATCAGCGGGAGGAAAGGACAGAAGGGTGAGATGGGGGAACAGAGAGATGAAGGGGAGTGACAAACAGAGTGAGGCATGTAGATGGAGGGAGACAGAGGCTGGAATAATTAGGGTGAGACTGGTGCTCGCTCCTAGGAGGGGAACGTCTATGCTAAGTGGAAGTGAGTGTCTTGGTAATGTCAGGGAGGCTCTGGTGACGCTACACTGTCATTAGAGAGAGAGGTTCAACACTCTCTTACCTCCCTCTTGATCACGCTCTCTCTCCTTCCTCTCCTCATTCCTCCCACACCTCCTATCTTATTCTTCATGATGTGCCGTTCCCTCTCACTGCCCTCCTCTCTACGTTCTCTCCTCCCTCCTTCCCTTTCCCTATATCCTCATTGACCTGAGGATAGAGAGTATTTGTCAACAGCTCTTACACTCCAGTGGACCTCCCCCTACAATAGCCCTTCAGGCGAGAATTAATTTCAGTCTGTCTCCATGAGAAAGTGCATTGATTGGAAAACTTTGTTGTTGTGTGCTCGATACTTTTTTTATTGTTCCTTTTCCCATGCCACTTTCTCTTTGCTGATGAAAGCCAGCTTGGTTCATTGCCTCTGCTAAAGCAGACACAATGCTATCGGGGTCTATCTCTCTTCAAGTGACCGTCTTTAAAGGCCCCAGTGTATAGATTCCACCAAAAAGCCATCTTCACCTCTCCTTCAGCAAAGACATAGATCAGCTGTCAGCAGCAAGGATTTGTTTTGATAGTTTCATTCTGCTGTAGAAGAGAGAATGAGAAGAGGAAGCTGGCGCTGACACAAATTGTAGCATGTGTGCGGAGGTCATACAGTAATTCCCTTTGTGCAGCCCAGCAGAGGGATTCTGTAAATTGGCTTTTATTTTGTTAAGCCCAGTGCCCACTGACTGTCAAATAGGGAGTTAAACGTTCTGTCTTTTCACTTTCAGTTTAATCTAGTTTAATCTATTTCTATCCAGTCAGAGTTGGATTGAATGCACTCACACTAGCACCATTCTCCTACTGTTCACTGTCTCCCTGGTTTCAGAGGCATTATTCTCCCTGGACATAGATGCAAAACAAGGCGTTGGTTTATATTTCTATCTTTGATGTCTGCTTGCATTGTATTCAGCCCATGGGATGGAGTCCCACAGTAGCTGCATATGACTAGGAAATAGGACTAGACTCGCAGTGTGCAACATGAATAGATTGCAAACAGATCAATGTGGTCTGTCAGCTATGTTGGTGCAGTATTTATTTGAGTATCTCAGTATCCTGTAAGGGAATAACTTCACTGACCCTTTTGCAATGTTTGGTTGGCCTGCCACATCAAGTTAAGGAATTGGTCGTACTTGTTGTGGATATGATAAATGCATGTGTCTAGATTCTCAAATAGTCTTCATTTTACTTTCATTGGACTTACACAGCAGCCCTATGTTGGTATTTTTCAGCCTCTGCTGAGGCTGCATGCTGCTTCTTTTTGTAGTATATTTTGAGTCCCTTTGGATATTTGCTATAAAGTGTGAGCTAATGACTTGTGATGATGAATTGCAATGGTGCCAAATCCATATTGCTCCACTCAACCACATTACCATGCTGTGTGGCGATCCTGTAGATCCTATCCATATATATGTTGCCAGTGGGACCAGTGGCCGTTATAAACCAAATCTGCAACATTCACAATGAGCCCACAAAGGCTCTTAATGTCATCTGTTCAAAGGGCAAATATACAGCAAGCAAAGAGAAAGAGAAACTTCCATCTCCCTGAAGACTACAGATATAGAATCCATAGCTCGGCAAGCTTGTGGATGTACACAGTGCCTGCACTGTCACACAGTCACCACAGAAACTTCCCCCTCTGAAGTTTGTTCAACGGAATGGAGTCAATATTTGACATTTCTTCTAAGTTTGAACCTGGGAACGGAGCACTGTGTGCAAGCCATAGCCCAGCTGTGACGAGAGGGCTCTGGGTTCTGGCGGCGACTTGCCTTGATGAATGTGTGTCTGATAGGTCTTGTGGCCTCTGGGCCACATAGATAAGCAGCACCCTGACAGAGAAAAGGAAGCAAGTCACTCACTCAATCACCATGTACACATTTACACATTTCCGGTCTACAGACACACACACACACACACACACACACACACACACACACCTGTGAGTCACTTTTTTGCCACTCAGCTGAGCATTGTGCGATAAATTTGACTATCTGTGTCTCATCTTTAGCCATGGAACTTAAATTGCAAAATTTGTGAAAAAGAAAATTAAATTGGGGGGGGAGTATGTGGAAGGATAAAGTAAAGGATTTTGGGAGTACCTAATCCATGAACGAGGGACGAATCTAGAAGGGGAGAAATGCAGTGAGAAAGACTGTTCAGTCAAGGGGGTCATTTCTAGTCATGCTCACTGACACGTGACATGGTCAAATTGCCTCTTCCCCTTCTCTCCTCTTCTGACCACAAAATTGCTAATCAATAAACATGCCAGATTCTCTCTGAGTGCGAGAATTCCACAACTACATGTTGGAGATCAGTGGCCCTGAACAGGTTCATATCGAATCCCTTGAGTTCCCTTTCCATCACTTACATTATAGACACATTATCAAGCTGATATTAACCTGAAGGAAATTAAAGATGAAATTAAAGATGTGGTTGAACCTCGGATCGAGGAGGAGCAAGGTGGTTTTTGTCCAGGCCGTGGAACCGTGGAACCGTGGAACCGTGGACCAGCTCTTAACCCTCGCCAGGGTGCTGGAGGGGGCATGGGAGTTTGCCCAACCAGTCCACATGTGTTTTGTGGATTTGGAGAAGGCCTACGACCGTGTTCCCAGAGGCATCCTGTGGGGGGTACTCCGGGAGTATGGGGTGGATGACCCTTTGCTAAGGGCCATTCAGGCCCTGTACCAAAGGAGTACGAGTCTGGTTCGCGTAGCCGGCAGTAAGTCGGACCTGTTCCCGGTGAGGGTTGGACTCCGTCAGGGCTGCCCTATGTCACCGATTCTGTTCATAACTTTTATGGACAGAATTTCTAGGCGCAGCCGGGTGGTGGAGGGTTTCGAGTTTGGTGGCGAGAGGATCCCGTCTCTGCTCTATGCGGACGACGTGGTCCTCTTAGCTTCATCGAACGACGACCTCCAGCTCTTGCTGG
>CABFOS010075837.1:0-10811 GCA_900660315.1 Diretmoides pauciradiatus | reverse complement strand
AAAAGTTGATTGTGATTTTTCTTGATATAAATTGTGATAAAGTTGGAATTTTTTGTGCATACTCTCTTATTGCTTAAAATATATTTTTGATGGATAAAATGTGAATAAAATCTTCTTGCTTCAGAAGCTGTCTCCTCACACATGGACATGGGACATCTTTGCTGAGAAGTAGTTAAGGATATAATTAATCATGTTTAGTTGCACCTAGAAAGGTGCGCTCTACGGCCAGGATGCATGTCGCCTGTTTATGCGATTCAGATTCAGATCCACTCCAAAATGTAATATCTCTTCCTTGGGCCAAGCTGCACCTATCCTGCAGGCATCATGAAAATCGGATGTTGCGTTAAGCTATTAGACATCACTTCCTGTTCACGTGGCGTTGCGTTGACGTTGGGTGACGGCCATGTTACATTGTGCCCAGTGACCCTAAGGGAGCATATGAAGTAGAATATAGGCTAAAGCTTCTCTACTAACTGTAAACTGTAAATTAAATGTCAGAGGGATGGTGCAATTAGATGTCACTTCCTGTTCACATGGCGCTGTACGCGGCGCCCCGTGATTCAGATCCTCTCCAAAATGTAATGGGTTCTTCCTTGGCCCATGCTACACTGCTCCATCAGGTATCATGAAGATCGGATGATTCGTTTAGCAATTATACCTCACTTCCTTTTTACGCCACGTTGCATTGACCTTGAGTGGCGGCCATGTTAAATTGTGCCCAATGGCTCTTAGGGAATTTGCATATTAAGTAGAATGTCAAAGGGATGATGTGTTAAGTAATTAGACCTCACTTCCTGTGTACGTGGCGCCCATTAGAACTCACTTCCTGTGTACGTGGCGCCCTGTGATTCGGATCATCTCCAAAATGTCATGGGGTCGTTGACCGATACTGCACCCTTCCACCGAGTTTCATGTAAATCGATCTGGTAGTTTTTGCGTCATCTTGTACATGTACGGACGAACGGATGAACGAACGGACGCTACCGAAATCATTACCTCTCGCCCCAGACTTCGTCCTTGGGTGGAGGTAAGGATCTTTGCAGAGTAGCTAACTATGGGAATAGTCAGTGAGCGGTTGCCATGGTAACTAGGAGCTCACTTGCAGGATTATGTCTGAAATCTTCTAAAACTAATGCTAAACATAAACACATAGTTAAGGACACCATTTGAGTTGATGCAGTGCTCCCAAATAAATCCCTAAGGTCAAGGAAATGTTCAAATGAGAAATTGAAGGTAGATAATGCATCTGGTATGAAAAGCTATTAACTTTTTGTTATTGCATATCTGTTAAGATATTTATTAATCTGCATATTCACAGTACTTTAGTCAGTCCCCAACCAAGAGCTTGAACATTTCACTGAGGATCTTATGAGATCAGAACATCTGTGGAACATCCAACCTCAAACTATCTTTACCACAGATAGTTGCTGGCTAAGTTACTGCTATTGAGCTTTGATAACAAGCCGCAATCGGCCATTTAACAAGTTCTTGTTGTTCAGTTGTTTTGTTTTTCTGCCCCCATTTTTTTCTGCCCACTTTACTGTGGTGCAGTGGTGGAAGAACCTTTGCAAACCACATTTAATCAAGTGTTGAAAAGTGTGGATGTTTGTGGTGGCACAGGTTTCTATGGTGGCACTCACACAGAGTGACAAGCAGTTTTCCATAACACTAGGTTCATTTCTTGTATGATACGAGTTCAGCACATCAAATTTATTTGACCAAAAATCAAGTAATATTTGCTTTAACATGTATTTAAAGATTAAAGCAAGTCACATTACAGATCTCTTTACAAGTAAAAGTACAACTTGACTTCTGTCTCCAACTTTTTTCAGGTGCTTTTCTGTGACAGGGAAATTATTTTGTTGATTTGTAAATGTCAGAATTGTAAATTTGTGTAAATACTATAACATGATCCAAAATACAAAGCAATCTGAATTAAAGGTTATCTTTTTTTTTGGTCACTTTTCCTGGCATGTGGTTTCAATACACAACGTCTCAGAGGCCTAACTATTGGTATATTCAGAAAAATTAAAGCAACATGATAGTTACATATAAATATATATGTCTACTATTTCTTAAATTACCATGTACAGGGATTGTATGTAACACTCTCATCACTATATTGGTCCCCCATTGGCCACCCGCAGTGGACTCCAGAGGATCTAACATCTAAACGCTTATAATTATATATGCTTTCATCACAAAGTGCCTGTTTTTTCACATGCCCCCTCCATTATATATTCCTACTGAGAATAGCCAGTCTAACCATCACTCTCTGTTTCTCCTCTTTAACAGAGACAGCATGTTTCACACACAATTAATCATACTCAGACACTCACCCGAGTAGATGAGAGCCATAAAACAGCAGGGAAGCAGATCACAATAAAACTCCCTAAGTGGTTGTAGTTTCCACAGACTTCAGGTCACATTTGCTGCCTAAATGGTCAATAAAGCGTAATAGGAGGTGGGATGTGGGCAGCTGGGTGGGGTCAGAGGTCAGAGGAACCCGAAGCCCACTGTCACTTA
Organism: Diretmoides pauciradiatus; assembly: GCA_900660315.1. NCBI lineage: Eukaryota > Metazoa > Chordata > Actinopteri > Trachichthyiformes > Diretmidae > Diretmoides > Diretmoides pauciradiatus. The sequence continues at coordinate 8,285 of CABFOS010075837.1, read as the reverse complement.
TTTAGTTTTTTGTCTGGGAAGCGTCTTGTCAGCCTCACTGGCTCCAAACTTGTGCTCTATATTAGTTACAGTTAAGATCATGTGAAATGCTCTCATGTCACCCCCCTTCCCCTTCCTGCTCTCCATCCACTCGCTGTGTTTTATACCTGGATATATTTATTTGCCAAGCACGTCTTTATTACCTCCACCCAAGGACGAAGTCCGGGGCGAGAGGTAATGTTTTCGGTCGCATCCGTTCGTTTGTTCGTTCGTCTGTGTACAAGATTACGCAAAAAGTACCAGACCGATTTTCATGAAACTCGGTGGAAGGGTGTAGTATCGGTCAACAACGACCTAATTAAGTTTTGGGGAGGATCTAAATCACAGGGCGCCACGTAGGGCGCCACGTACACAGGAAGTGAGGTCTAATAGCTTAACGCAGCATCTGATTTTCATGATACCCGTTGGATAGGTGCAGCTTGGCCCAAGGAAGAGCTATTACATTGTGGAGTGGATCTGAATCACAGGTCGCCGCATAAACAGGCGACATACATCCTGGGCGGAGGTCTGCGCTCTCTGAGCACCTTTCTAGTTATACATAAATATTCTAGAGAAACAGGAATATTTGTTACTGTGCATGTGTTTTCTGGGTGCTGTGGCACCTTGCATTCCTTACAATTGTGTTCTTGCAGTTTTGGTGAACTAGGATTTAAAGGGATAACCGGGTGGTTGAATGTGACACATGCCAGTTATCTTTAAGTAACATCAAAGTGAATGTGTCCATCAGTGTTGTTATTCAGTTTTAAGTACTATAAAACTCCTTTTTATATGCCCAAATTTCCCATTCTCCAAGTTCGCCTTGTTTTGTGGGTGTATCAATGAGAACTGTCAGTCAGTATGATTGACAGGCCGTGCCCCCCACCTTACACACATTTGTTGTTTGTAACCATAGTTACCTTGAAGCTGGATTTACTGTACCAGGAAGTGTATAGGCATTTACAAAGTCCTTAAATATAAGCAACATGAGATGTCACACCAGCTTTTAACCTCCAAACATTGTTAAGGTACATGCTTCCTAACAGGCCATATCCCCGAATTTGCGTAATTTTACAATTTTGATTGATTGATTGATTGATTGATTGATTTTAATTTTGGGAATAAAATGAATACATACATCACAGATGTAGTATTGCCCAGAGGATAACACATTAAAGTATTAGAAACACTTATTTCCAATGTGGTTCTTGGTCGCATAACAATACACCAACTGACAGACATAGGCTATTCAGTATTTACACGCTAGCTTCTAGCTAGGTAGCTATCGATAGCATGCTGGGGAGGATTGATTCAGCTAGCTAGCTAGCTATTTTGCTTGTCTATAATCACACTATAGTGTTCCTATAATAACTTGTAGCAAGGCTCCCTCCCGCGGCCTCGACAGACAGAGACAAGGCAGGAGGACGGTCAATGGGCCAGCAGACTGCTTTATTTACCAGTCAATAAAGTTACTCAGCCTGATCTTTGATGACCACTCTCTCTCGCCATCGCGCTTGGCAGGCGCACTGCCCCCATGTCCCAGCAGGTCAGCCGTGGAGCACTTAAGCTGGCCCAGTCCACCAGGTTTTCAGGCAGCTTACCAGCTCCAACGCCGACTGGTCAGCTCTTCCAGGTCTCCTGCATGGCTGCATCCTCCGGGAACAGGGATGGTCGCCACTGCTGGTCTCTGCTCCACAGTCCATCACCAGACAACCGCCACCACTCCCCTATCCACCAACCAGCGTAGATAGGGGAGTGGTTAACCTTGTGTGACACACTAGGAGGACATTCTCAACTGGTTGAAAATAGGATGATAAATTTAACACACCTACTTCTCCAAAACTAAAGAATGGACAGATGTGATACTTTCATCGTGTTTCTTCAATACCCTCTTGTCTTGTCTCACCTAGAAAGTGTGACCAACCACCATGTTATCACTTTAAAGTTGATTCTACTCTAGGACTCACGGTAAGTCACTCCAGAAGAGAGCATCAACTACATGCTCATGTGACCAGTTTAGTTGTAGAACCGTGTAGGAGTCATAGACTGTGATTGCCTTTTGAGGTATAAGTTAACTCCAGTAACAAAGTGACAGGGTTGTTACACAAAGTACAAACATTTGTGTTGGACTAAGTGCCTGTTCTGAATGTAGAGGTGGTCCAGCTCCACAGGAAAACACAGACCAGATGAGCTTTGCTGCTTGTTGCACAGACATTATGTGGTGATGTGGTTTAAAGGTGTCCTACTGTGCTTCCACTCCTGGTTGATTGTCTTAATTGACTGATAGAAATGATAACAGAGCCTCTGTTTACATTTGCATCAAGTGGATGATAAAGGTTTGATTTACGTGCCTCAGAATTAATGGAGATGACCCCTGTCGGGCTTGGATAAGGTGAACCTTTGGCGATAGCGTCTCCCTAGGGGGGCGGTGGCCTGGAGGGGCTGCAGAGCGAGTTGGGGCCAGGCTAATGTGTTTGTGTGGCCCAAGCACAAAGCCAGGGAATTATGCGGTTTGGGCCACTGGAGCTGCACTAATATAAAGCCCAGTATGCACATGCACATCCAGCCTCCAACCTGCCCTGTAGTCCTGTCCCTGGCCAGGATGAAGATGAATTCATGATGAGATTAACAGGAAGCCGCTCGTAGATGCTGATCAATCCTAGCCAACGCTTAAACAGCAAACTGAGAAAATGTGGTTTATTGTATTGGTGCAAACAAGTAAGAATATTTAGATGTTGGCTGTGTGTATGTCACCACTCCATCTTATGGCACCAGTTTGTAACCAGGCCAAAATATCACCGCCAAGGACTACCTTCTTGAAGTGTTTTTGTGGTAAAATAAAAGATATAATGAATCTGGGAGGACTGAACTACATATTACTCACAGATGGTTTAAATTTTAAATTGAAAGGTTCCTTGTTTGGAGTCTATCATTATGGTTGAAATTGGGAACAACACTAAAGTCTTGGCTGGTCTTACAACAGTCTTTGAAATGGCATTCATTTGTTTAAGTGTGCATTGTACAAAAAACTGTGACGATGTGAAGATAAATAACATTTCTTTCTATAAAGATACTTCAATTGATCCAAACATGATAAACACGTGTTACTTTGTACCATGATAAATAATAATAATAATAATAATAAATTACTGCATATTTATTATATGCAGTATATTTATTTGGAATCCAAGCACAGTGTTTTCCTTTGTTGTAACTTTGTATTATCAGTGCAGAAAATAGAAAAACTATGAACATTAAGGTACAACAAGTAGTTTCTGTGATACAGTATGCAATATGCTTATTATGTCAGGGAGCGACTATATACTGTAGCATGTATTTAGTTCCACTTTAGTACCCTCGTTTCCTTGACTTTCAACCTTTACCAATACATGCAATTTTTCTGCAAAATAACACCTAAAACGCTCCAAATTGCATCACAACTTACTGCAAGCCTTTTTATTTGCATTATCACAAACAAACAAAAATACTAATCAGTATCATTGTCAGCGTCATTGTTATCCTGGGCATAGTGCATTTTAAACCAAACTAATCAAAACTGCCATATCCTAATGCAAAACAAGAGTTCCCTCTGCAGGACAACAACTGGAAGCACCATGATGAACATAATACACAGCTCAGAGGTAAATTCCTTACTTCTAATGTTTTGGTGACATCTAGTGTAATCTAGAGGATTACCACACTGGAGCCTGCACTACACAATCGCGCTGGTTTAAGTGAGCCTGGATTACTGGCCAGGCATGCAAGGGCCCAAGATTTCCAATGGCCCCAAAAGCCGAGGTTTGTGGGTAAATTTGCACTCTATTAAACAAATTGGCATATTATCTGCAAAAGTTGTAGATTGACAGTTATCTACTTGCTTCTGCTTCTGTCTAGTTGTTGGGGACTGTAAGGTTTTCCTCAGTGGAGAGGATCCTACATTCGGTATCCTCGTTTCTGACATATTACATATGACAGTAAATTTCAACCATGGATGGCCTATAGCTCCTGCCGTGGTTTCTCCGCTGCTCTTTTTGCTAGCAGTAGGGCCAATGGAATAAGTTTGATTGTCTCAAGATTTGCTCCTGCTTCAATTCCACATATGTATTTTTTCACATTGCAGTTGGAAGATGGCTCACATGTGGATCATAGTCCATGTGCACATCATTAACTTATTAGGAGCAGGGAAAGTTTTTCAGTTGTGAATGGATTCTGAGGAAACAGTGACTTGGAGAGAGAAATACTTTTTTATTGTAATAATGTCTTTATTTATTACCATTGATTTGCTATACTGAAGCATTTAATACACCTTTGGTGGCAAGAACAAAGTGAAAACTCAAAGTGAACCTGTCTCAATGAAAAATAGAAGCATGTTCATCTTACAAATATTACATTGCAAATGATATTGTGGTTGCTTCAAAAGATGATGACATCATAAAATAGAAATACACTGTCATACTTTCACAAACAAAATAAAAATAAAGGGTAACATCAAAGCAGTACTTTGATTGGCAAGCAGCATAAAGAAGCATGTACAGACAATGTGAGAGAGTGCACTGTCAACATAAAAGTTAAAATGTTTTGAAATGCACATAAACCTTCAATATTCTTTCATACATCGCTGTGCACATTAAATCATACTGCGTACTGGGACATAAATGAGTCCAATGTCTAATTTAAGTGCTCAGGACTTCTTTTCTTTGCCCTGAAATGGGGTAATGTGCAAAACATGGTTCTTCCCCACCTTGTGTTCTGACCACACACTGCATAACAAATCATACAGCTAATTGTACAGTGGAAAAGTTCACATCTGTCAGTTTGTTGTTAGTTTGTAGGATGGCCTTGGCATTAGAATACCTAAACACTGAGGAAAACACAGTAATCACTTTGGCAGACTGAAGGGAACTGATAGTTTGAGCACCGTTAAAAAAGAAAAAACTTCAACCACCTAAATATGAAATCTGAGCCGCATATGAAACATTTAGCAAATTGTTGCTGCTGATACAAACCAAATGAAATAAGGGGATGCATTGTGCAGATGTGCAGGTTTCAAAAGTTTATATATACAACCATATATTGAAGGAATGACAGATTTACAGATCTTTACTTTTGATATTTCACGCTATGTTAATATAATGTCTTGTATATATGAGCAAACCATATTTGTGAAGACTCTTGATTAAAGAATGAGCCATGAGATTCAATATAAATCTTTAAGCAAAAACGTTTTTTAAACTTACAAAATTAGTTGTTAGTTTTTTTTGGTTATGAATACATATTTATTTATTATATGTATTATATTATTTCAGCTTTAAGTGAGTTAAGTCCCATTGAGATCCAGGATCTCTTTTACAAGGGAGCCCTGGTCAAGACAACATCAGATTTTGTTACTGACTGAAAAACAATAATAAAAAAATGAATATGTAACAGATGATCTAACCATTTATAATGGACAGATAGATATATAAAGTCAAATAACATATAACACTGTTCACTGCTACGTTGTTTCCTTGTTGTTACCTAAAGTTTCTGAAATGTTCTTTCTATTAGCTAGCATTGTGAAACATAAAAGTTTAAGGTACAGTGGTGAGAATAAGGTTAATTAAGTAAAAAAATCAAACTTCATTCCTCAAAAGTACATTTCTACATAATAGTGTTACAATAATGTTACAATAATGTATAATCAGAAGATGTAAAACTTAAGTTGACTTGACCTAGTTCAGCCTGATTCTAATCTTTGAAAAATACAATGCGATACTGTGTGAACGTGTGTAGCACCTCAATGTGGTTAAAGGGGAATACAAAAATTCATAGTTCAAGTACCCGTTCCTCTCATGCCCAAGGATACTTTTTCTGAATTGTTGAGGATTTGACTACTGGCCCCCAAAGCAAGATACAAGAAACAGGAGTTTGGCTTGGCCCAAGGTCTTTGACGTCATACCAATACGCAGTTCCATGGTAAACGGATACGATATAGATACATTTTCTGGTTCTTGGCTGATTGTACTACTACAAGATGAAGCTTACAAAGTTAAACCTCTCATACATTTCCAATCCAACATCTCCAGACTGTATTTCAGAGTGGCATCATTAGTCCAGGGTTTGGTTTCTGGTATCTCGCTTTGGGACAGAGTTGGCTATATGTAGAAATACTGATTGGGCTGTCATATTCTGTGGGAATACACAGTAACGTATGTGAATTCTGAATTTAAGTTGAGTCAAAATCACTTAAAAAAACGTTAATTGACTTGTGAAACCTGTGAAAGTGAGAGAGGTCACGGACTCAGGAGACCTACTGCCACAGGAAGTGACATCACCAGTGAGAGAAGCCATGGCGCCGACTGGAACATCACACTGATTGCAGAGCAGATTGGGAGGAGCCCTGCAATGGAGCAACATGTGAGTTATGATATTATTCATATGAGGGTTAAACCAATACATCACTTTGCATGATATTGACCTTTGATCAAATATTGGATATTGTCCACTGCTGATATGACGGAGGTTCCTCCCTAACCATTATCTTCTTTGCACATTGAATTCATTAATTAGTGTGACTGCAGAGCAATGCAGTCAATACTCAGTATTCCATAGGAATACAGAGTGTGAATGCTTTGCAATGCAAAGCCCACTATTGCTCCTCCTCATACTTATTCTTTATTCTTCCGCCAAACTTTGGCACGCTACTAGTCCCACAGCTTTGGGGCAGTCATGACAATATATATATATATCAAAACATGTGTCTCGATCGGGAATCGATGGGAATGACTTTTCTCAATTATCCGACTTAAATTGTTGGTACAACGAACAAAAAACTGAAAAGAAAAAAAATCCCCATGCAAGTGAATGGGGATTCTTGAAAAAAACTCAAAAATTGATCAAACCCACCCCTCTTTGGAGCCACACCAGTTCGTCATACTTAGTCGCAGAAACCTGATTAAAGCTTTAAACGGGTCACAAGATGTTGACCTGTGTTGGTCTAAAGACACTATTTGATATCTGCTATGGTTTTTACAAAATCACAGTTTACATTTTATGTAATTTTTGACACTTTCAAATCTTCCCTGTGTGTGTATTGTGTTCAGTTAGAGTGAGTCGCCATAGCAACCAGATCCACACTCTAACTCTCGCCCCTTCGAAATGTTGTCCATCTTTGTGAGGACCAAACTGTGGTTTACATCTGTGTTTGTGCGTGTGAGGGATTGAGACACGCACCAAGCAGTCACAGTCACACTCAAAATTTCCCTGGAATTTTTTCTAGTTCTTCAATAATGTTTCTTTGTGAATTGATTCATAATTTAAATGTATGAATGTATCTCATGGTTTCCCCCACCATGAAGTATCTGTGGTGGGTCACCCTGCATGAAGGAGCTGCTGAACCCAAAAGAATTTCATTAGTCTGGGGAGTTTTCATTTTCTCATGATGGTAAATGCTGTTTCGGAGCCTTTCCCACCTTGTTAAGAACAACATTCTGGGGGAAAACGAGATTGTGATTGTTTGGCATAAAAATAGAAAAATGTAAAGATATTGAATATTGGCACAAAAATATACTATTGGCAGCTTCAATACAACAATATTGGTGTAGAAAACAGTGTAAGGAGTGCGTCTTTCTGGATGTAGGTGAAATCCAAAAACAAGGTTTTGTTTTTCTTGTACTTTTGTATACTCGTCTCGTCGTCATCTTCCACTTATCCGGGTCCGGGTCGCGGGGGCAGCATCTTCAGCAGGGAAGCCCAGGAAGCCCTCTCCCCCGCCACTTCCACCAGCTCTTCCGGGGGAATCCCGAGGCGTTCCCAGGCCAGCCGAGAGATGTAATCCCTCCAGCGTGTCCTGGGTCGACCCCGAGGTCTCCTCCCGGTTGGACATGCCCGAAATACCTCCCCAGGGACGCGTCCGGGAGGCATCCTAACCAGATGCCCGAACCACCTCATCTGGCTCCTCTCGATGTGGAGGAGCAGCGGTTCTACTCTGAGTCCCTCCCGGATGTCCGAGCTCCTCACCCTATCTCTAAGGCTGAGCCCGGCCACCCTGCGAAGGAAACTCATTTCGGCCGCTTGTATTCGCGATCTCGTTCTTTCGGTCACTACCCAAAGCTCATGACCATAGGTGAGGGTTGGAACGTAGATGGACCGGTAAATTGAGAGCTTCGCCTTCTGGGTCAGCTCCATCTTCACCACAACGGACCGGTTGAGCGACTGCATCACTGCAGACGCTGCCCCGATCCGCCTGTCGATCTCACGCTCCATCCTACCCTCACTCGTGAACAAGATCC